>JXCR01116112.1:418760-438229 GCA_002079205.1 Phalaenopsis hybrid cultivar
TACCATAGCTCTCAACCAACACCCAAAATCGGCTGTGATCGAAATCATACATAGACCTTACACCAGAGCCAGCGACTCCATCCCTAAGCTCTCTGAAGTATAACAAAGGTGTGAAGAATCTCTGATTGAGGCTACACCTCTCGGAGCAAAGGTATAACCTCACNTGCTCCAATCAATTTGACTGACTCTCCTTAGTCGATCAGCCGCCTGCACCGGCCCGATCAATCACTCTTGTTAGCTCGAACAATCGACCACCATTGATCTGATCAATTCTAGCGACCATGTCCTTCGTCGATCATACGCCCTCACCGGCTCGATCCACCACCCTCACCCCGTTTGATCAACCACCTTTATCAACTTGATCGATCGTCTGTCATCGGTCTAATTAGGCTGAGACCCTTCTTCATAAATAGGTCGCCCTAGTCGGCCAGATCGACTGCCCTCGTCAGCTCGATCAATCGACCGTCGCCGGCCATATCTAATCGATTGACTCCATCTAAATGTAGCATTATTGCGTGACTGTCTCATTTTGCTTGCATGAACACATTCACACCACACGCCCCATCATACATCTGTGAGCAAATTACCTCATATGCTTGTGGGGGCGTTTATGCCCCTCTTTGGCACGACTTTTTGTACCTATCTCGTAACATCTCTGTGTCATGGTGCACCACATCTTGTATGTTTGCACTTATACTTGTGAACTCTTGCATGTTAGTCTTGTATGACAACACACATGTTCATTGCTTGTGTGTTTGAGTCTGTTTGAGTCATTGTTCCAACACACTCATCTCGAATGTCCATGTGTTTGCGTCTGGGATGGCTTGGACACCAAGCCTACCCATCGTGTGATTCTCCCCTAATAAGAATTACATCACTTCGCCTCCAATAGGACTGCCTCAGACTCTTGTAGGTACTTTCTGAGTCACTGCTCCTCGCACACTCGCCTTCAACAATTGTGTATCTTTCTTGAGTCATTGCTCCAACACAATCATTCCGGACACTAGCGTGTCCTCTTCAGGAATGGCTTGCACATCAAGCCCACTCGGCGCATGTTTCTTTTTAGCCAGAAATACACCACCTCATTTTGCATTGTGTGTCATGCATGAACGTCACTGCATTGTCAGTGCATTTGTCATTACCTTATGTCACCGTATACTTTTGACGAATGTTTGTTATCTAATAACAACACACTAAACTGTCATAATACACAGGATCACGTTGCATATGCATAAAATATTTTTATTTTAGAAATAAGAAATCAAAGTAACACAATCTTACATAAATATATAAAAGATAAGTACATAAAGTTCGAGAGGCAGACGATCTCTCCCAAACTCTACAGCGGGAGGTGTGAAATATCTCTTGAACTCTATTCTTAAAACTAAAGGCAACACACTCTTCGACATACTTCTAATACTAAATATATTAATCATATTTATAGTAGTTAACAATAACAATAATAATATATATCAAATTGTCCTTAGACTAATAAAAAATAAAAATGCTATCCTAAAGTCACACAATTTATATATATTTACATATTTTACACTAAAATTTAGTTTTTATATTTGTGCCCTTTTTAAATTAGTAGAAATGATAGTATTGATGTGATATGAAACATTTCAATATTATCAATGTACAGCTATATTTTAATTATTAAATATATGAAAATACATTATAATTTAGTGGTATTTATATGAGTGCCCCTAAATAGTTTGGAGCGCTACGTATGTAAATCCCTGCTACATGTACAAATCCTTCTCAGTTCCCATCCATCCAATTCGATCAATGCTCCGTTTCACGTAAAAATTTCCCACCAACGCCGGGTAGGAGCGACGCCGCCGTTCCCGCCTCTCCGTACGTCGCCGGCGAACAGGATTCGCCGGCCGCCGGTTTACAGCTAGATATCAGGTCTCGGTTCCTGCCTTCCATGCATTTCAGTTTTCCACTGTTGGGTTTTCCTTTTGCTTTCCCGGAAATTTTATGAAAACCCTAATGTATTAGTTTCTCCTATTTAGATTCTCTTCTCCGTCTCCTCAGTTTATTTTATTTTATTTTGTGCCATGAGATTCCTTGCAGAAGCTTGCCCTGGACAATATAAAATTGTCAATGTTCTGTTGTAATAAGGTGTCTAGTCATGGTGGGATCTCAGAAGCGGGAGCGGGATTCCACCCGGGTGGATTCATCAATTATGTTTTCTGAGAAAATCACCCCGGCGCCTTCAACCGTTAAGGCTGTGAAGGCGGCAAAGGCAGTTGTCGGCGAGGAAGCTATGACTGTCAATCAAACTATGTTAAGACGATCGTTAAGATCGGCTTCCAGAGCGACAAGTTCGGTTGTTTCGGGTGGGGATTTGGGGAATGATCATAAGGTTAATGATTGTATGCTTAGTTACTACCCGAGGAAACCTCAGACGAGATCGGATTCAAAAGGTGAAGCATTACAAGCTTTGATTAAGGCTAATGGCACTCAGATCTTGAATGAAGCGTGCAAAACCCCTGCTTCTTTTGCCCTTGAACCATTGAAATTAGACATCTCAGCCAATGTCGGTATTCGTGGGAAAAAGAGTCGCGAAATTAATGGGCAGATTGAATTGATGGAGACTGTTCATAGTCCTGCACTAGAGGAGCAAGTGCTTCCTACAAAATCTTCAACAAGGAGGAGGATCTCTTTTAGATCTAGGGCCTCAGCTGAGTGGACTTCCGGTTGTGGAAAGAAGGGATCACCTGATAATGCTGGGAATGAAATTCAGACTAGAAGACTGGATGTTGAAGAATCTGTAATAAAGAGGAAGAGTAAAAGGAGTTTAAATGATGATGTAATTAGACTTGAGTCCAATCTTGAAAAAAATGAAGGTAAAGTAAGTAATGTGAGGCATCTGGATAAGACTGCGTGTGATTTAAGTGATCAGGAGGAATTGCCANCAAATCAAAAAAATGGGAATTTCTGATTTAATTAATTGGAAGATATAGAAAACCTCAAATCACCTTAAGCATAAGTTAAAGTGTAGGTTTCCTAGAACTTTAAGTGCACACCCTAAGTGAGAACCCATCCACCTAGTCCTTAGTGTAGACCTCTTAGACATTAGGTGTACACCCTAGGTGAGACCCATCCACCTAATCCTCAGCATAGACTTCCTAGTTTTCAGAAGCACATCCTAGGTGAGAGCCCATTCACTTAATTCTCAGCATAACATCCCAAGGTCTTAGGAGCACACCCTAGGTAAGAGTTCATCCACCTAATCCTCAGCATAGACTCCCTAGATTTTAGGAGCACATCATAGGTGAGAGTACCTCCNTTGAGCCTGGGCAAACAATCACGACAATAATGAGAATTTGCCTTTTTTTAAATTAAGATAGAAAAATAACATAAAAAGCTCGATTTCAATTAGAAAATTCTACAGACAATGACAAGAAGTAATAAACAAAGGAAGAAATAGCAAATCAGCTTGGTTTGTTAAATCCTACAATGGGTATTTACACACAGTTACAAAGATAATAAATGAAAATTATACAATCTTAGGGATAGAGACTAATTATAATGAATTTAAAGAAAAAACAGTTGTCAATTACTTCCATGTGTGCCTAGTATATTTTATGCCCCTTTTTGCCTTTCTATTTCAGCTAAGAGGAGAGACTCCCCTTGTTTGTCCATGGATAGGTAACTCATGTTTTTTTTATTTAGCACATAAATCCATGGCGCATACCTCCAATTCCTCAATCCCACCGACCTTAAGTAGTCTCAATACTCCCCCTCAAATTGAATAGTAAAAATCTATCATTCTAAATTTGTCATGTGATTTGTGGCTCCTAATTTTATTATCCAAAATTTAAGAGAATTACTCGAGGCATTAAAGGTACAACAATTAGAATTTGTAATATTTTAAGCTAGAGAGCATGACCCATAAGGTTTTTCTAGATAATTCGAGAAGTTTCTAACCTATCAATTTCTTCTAAGTTACACCCTTCTAGTTCAATTATTTTCACAACAGCCTTGAGGTTTTCTATGAAGTGTTCAATATTTATATTTAATATGCTCCTTATTTTACAGTGATTGCATCATAAATTGCTTTTGACAAAGAAGTTTCCTTCTTTTTTAGGAGATTCAGGATCTTTTTGCGAAAGCATTGTCCCTCCTCTGCCTTTTAGACCGCCTAACGTAGGAGCTGAAATTGTTATGTTTTTAGTAGGGTGTCATACTTGTAATTAAGTCCACTTTTTTAGTTTTTCGTTTTTGTTGTGGGTTTGCCTTTATAAGTTAGAAAGGAGATGGAGTATGTTGATTGGTGGCAAGAACCTTTCTTGTATCCTTCCGGATTAAGAAGTGATTTCAGTATCTTGGAGTGGTGCTCAGCTGGAGATTAGCCGTCTTTCTATCAGTTTATGCATTTTATTTTCCCGCTTTGGGATTGTTGACCAGGTTTCCTCTTTTATGGATTTTTCGATTGCAACTTTTCTATTTTCTATTGTTTCTAGAATTATCTTGGTATCAAAGCACAGTTCTTGCACATTTCTTCCTTCCATTTAATTCGATTACTCCATAATCAGGAGTTCTTTCCAGGTTTCTTGTTTTTCCTACTCTGGTTTCTCTTTTCGGTGAAACAATTTTCTGCCAAAAGTCAAAAATCTGGTTTGTTGGATTTTCCAGCAGGTTTTGCGGTTTTGCAATTTTCCAACCGGTTCTTGCGGTTTTGCAGTTTTCCAGCAGGTTCTGGCAGCATATTCTCTGCTGTCCAGCCCCCGGGCTTTTGCCCAGAATTTGTTGACAAGTGACTGATTTATGTCCAGACTTCCTATTTTCTGGATTTAGATGGCTGCAAGGTCTGTTGCAGTTTTACGGTTCTGTCGAGGATTTTGTTTCCAGTTTTATGTCTTGTTCTTCCCTACGGTGTTTCCTACTTTCTTCCTAGAAGCTGCCTTCGATCGCAAATCATCTGAGTTCTCTACAACCTTCGATCTAATCAGCAGATAAAAGAAAATCAAGATGCCGCCAAGAAGAAACCATATCTGTCCAGCCCGAGATTTTGTTGTGAAAGAATGCAACAAGAAGTTTGTCGTCTACAAACAAGATTAGTACTTCTTGAACAGCGAAAATGTTAGAATGAATACTAAAATGAGATGATCGGAGAGGAAGAAGATAACCCTTTCCATCAAGAAACCACTAGTGGCAATGAACAACCTCTGGTACATTAAGGCATGAAGATCGGCGTAAACCTCCCTACTTCGAATCAAACTAGACATTCTTGATTTTGATAGAAAATTGGATCCCGACGAATTCATCAATTCGCTACATACAATTGAACGGCTTCAAGAATTCAACGAAGTGTCACAAGAGCATATCATCAAACTAGTGGCAATCAAATTGAAGATCGTCACTTCAGAGAGAAAATTTGAAGAGGATCAACAAAGAGTGGGAAGATCCAAGATCTGTAGTGGGCTAAAATGAAGAAAGAAATGCAACGAAATTCTTACCCGATCATTACCGACAGGAAGTCTTCATCTGACAGCATAACCTTCATCAACGAGAGTTATTCGTGGAGGAATATATTGCTGAATTCAAACGGTTGGGGGGGCTGAAGTGCAATCTATCCGAACCAAAGGAGCATAGTATCACACTTTTTTTTTGCTGGTCTTCGACCATCAATCACTAATGTGGTTTCACTTCAACTGTTCTAGACATTAAAAGACGTGATTAACCTGCAGTGAAGGTTGAAAAGAAGCAAAAATTGGGTAGAAGCACTCCAATATGAATCCCTATTAATGGTTCGGGTGGTTGCAGCAAATCGCACAGGAAAGTGATTTAAAGGCTGAAAATAGCAGCAGCAAAACTGTTTTCCAGCCACGATGGACTGCTACCACAACGAGGCAAGGAACTACATCTGGTATATGATTCTTCAAATGTCATGCTTTTGGCCACATAGCCTCGAGTTATCCTAAGCGGCACATTATTTCATTGGTGGAGGAGGTTGATCAAGAGGAAAATGACATGGTAGAAAGAAGATGCTAATCCAATGAGAGACCAAATCCTACGAGCAAATGAAGGAGAATTACCGGTGATAAGACGTCTCCTAAGTATCGAACAATCTTCCAATAAAGATTGGTTACAACACAACATCTTTAGAACACGATGCACAATTCAAAACAAGATTTGTAACCTTATGATTGACGGTGGAAATTGTGAGAACGTGTTACAACAACCATGGTGGAGAAGCTTGGGCTAACTACTCAACCTCATCCCCATCCCTGCTAACTCATGTGGCTCAAGAAAGATGTTGAAATTAAAGTCAATCGGCAATGCATGGTGTCATTTTCTACCAGTCGAAAGCTTCAGGAGCAGGTATTATATGATGTGATTCCTATGGACGTTTGTCACATATTGCTTGGTCGACCTTAGCAATATGATCATTGTACAATTCATGATGGGTACACTAACACTTATTCCTTTATCAAGAAAGGGATTCAAACCACTTTGGTACCTATTAAGGAGGAGATCCAGGTGGGGACTGAAATGAACACTTTTACTCCATTTCTTTTGAAAGATCTTAAGGAGACAACTATGGGGTACCGTTTGATCATAATTGAGAGTTCTGAACAACATACAACTCCTTTCGAAGTATAAAGATTGATACAACAATTCGAAGATATCTTTCTGGAAGAAATTCCTGCAAGATTTCCTCCTTATAGCATGCTATTGACTTTATGCTTGGTTCGTTCATCCTCAACAAATCTGCATATAGGATGTCTCCAAGAGAGCACGAGAAACTTCAACACCAAGTGATAATTTGATCCACAAAGGTTTGGTGCAATGTAGTGCTAGTCCTTGCGAGGTTTCGGCTCTCTTGGTTCGAATGAAGGATGGAAAATGGTGCATGTGCATTGAAAGTCGGGGTGTAAATAAAATTACTATCAAATACATGTTTCTCATTCCTCGATTGAATCATTTTTTGATCAACTAAAAGAAGTGCTTATTTTCTCCCAAATAGATCTTCGAACTGGGTACCACCACATACATTGGACATGAGTGAAAAACAGTGTTCAAGAAAAGATATGGGCTTTATGAGCGGATGGTGATGTCTTTCGGGCTTTCTAACGCTCCAAGCATATTTATGTGCCTCATGAATCAAGTTTTTCAACCTTTTATGGGAAGGTTTGTGGTAATTTACTTTGATGATATTTTGATTTATAGCTCTAACAAATCTAAACATTTGCAACATTTACAAAATATTTATGAGGTCCTACGATCACAATAGCTTTTTGCCAATAAGAAAATGTGTTAATTCCTAGTTGGCCGCATCAATTTCTTGGGATTTGTGACCTCAACAGTAGGAATGGTGGATTCCAACAAAGTTGCAGCCGTGAGGGACTAGCCAGCCCCTAGTTCCTTCGCGGCAGTCCGACAATTCCACGAGTTGGCCTCTTCCTATCGTTGATTCCTTAAGAACTTCAGTACCATCGCTGCCTAGCTAATGGAGTTGTTCAAATCAGTCCATTTTTTGTTGGACCGAGCAAGCCCGACTTAGTTTTGATCGCTTGAAATAGGCCCTATGTACCGCCCCAGTTTTAAAGCTTCCAGATTTTGATCTTTTGTTTGAAATTGAATGTGATGCATCAAACACCGATTTCGGAACCGTTCTTAGTCAACAAGGACATCCCGTAGCATATTTTAGCGAAAAGTTCAACGAATCCAAAAGGAAATATTCCACATATGATAAGGAATTCTCTTCGATCGTGAGGGCCATCCAACATTAGAGTCATTACCTTTTAGCTAATGAAATTGTCCTCTTTATAGATCACGAAGCCCTTACGTGTCTTCGAAATTGAAAGGAAGACACGCCACATGGAGTGATATGTTTATGCTTTTCAATTTACTCTCAAACATAAATTGGGACTCTCTAATTAAGTAGATGATGCTATAAGTTATCGACAAGCTATTCTATCCATTTTGCAAGCTAGAGTAGTACGGGGAATGTATGTAGAGGATCTTGACTTTCGAGTGGCATGACAGGAATGTCTCGTTGGAAATTATAAAACCTTTCACATCCAAGATGATTTCCTCTTCAAAGAAAATTATTTATGCATTCATACGTGTTCCATTCGAAAAGCCATATTAGCGGAAGAACATGACGGGAGACTAGCCGGTCATTTGGGAGAGATAAGACTTAATCTCTTCTTCAGGACAAATTTTATTGGCCCTCTATGCATAGAGATGTGAACCGTCATGTGAAACGATGTCATATTTTCCATTTAGCCAAGACAAGTCCTCAGGTTTATACATCTCTTTACCCGTTCCTGAATTTTCTTGGACGGATATCAGCTTGGATTTTGTGGTGAGTTCACCACGCACTCAATGACATGAGGATTCTATAATGGTGGCGGTGGATCGATTCTCCAAGATGGCTCACTTTGTACCGTGCGAAGCCTCTTTATATGCCTCTCACATTGTTGATTTGTACTTCAAAGAGGTGGTTCGTTTACATGACATTTCTAGTACTGTTACATATGATCGAGATGTTGAGTTTTTAAGCCACTTTTGGAAGAAATTAAGGGCAAATTGGGAACCAAACTTCAATATAGTTCCACTTCCCACCCACAAACAGATGTACAAATAGAAACTATAAATAGAAGTCTTGGAATCCTAATTCGTTGCTATGTGGGGAAAAAACTTGCACAATGGGATCTTTTTCTATCTCAAGTGGAGTTTGCCTATAATTGGTCATGCCGTCAAACTTCCAAATTAAGTCCTTTTGAGGTGGTTTATGAGATAAATCTTATATCTCCACTTGATCTTACTTTAGATTTTCCCATTCAGGCGGTGGCACCAGACATTGAGATCCGTTTACAAGAAATCCAAAAGCTACATAAATTGGTGCGTGAGAATACCATTAAACAAAATGAATCGACGACAAGAAAACAAGAGTAGAGGGCGGTTGCCTTTAAAGAAGGAGACAAATTGTGGATTTGACTAAGGAAGGAGCGTTTTCCTCCTGGAAGACATGGGAAGGCCAAAGCTGACGGGCCTTTCAATGAAGGGTATTAATCACAACGCTTATCAAATTGATCTCCCCAAAAATTATAGTATTTCTACCACATTAAATGTTGTTGACTTGACCCCACATCACGAAACCGATTCTGAAATTTCATCTCATGAAGAATCTCAAAAACTCCGGGAGAATGACGTAGGAGTTGAAATTGTTATGTTTTTATTAGGGTGACATACTTGTAATTAAGTCTTCTTCCTTAATTTTTTGTTTTTGTTGTGGGCTTGCCTATATAATGTTTTGTATGTTAGAAAGGAGATACAAATTATTTTGATTGGTGGAAAGAACCTTTCTTGTATTATTCCGGGTTTAATAAGTGATTTCAGTATCCTGGAGTGACACCCAAGTGGTGATTAGCCATTTTCTTTCAGTTTATGCATTTTATTTTCCCTCTTTGGGATTGTTGTTCAGGTTTCTTCTTTTCTGAATTTTCGATTGCAGATTTTTTGTTTCTATTTTTCTAGTATCACCACCACCACAATTCCCACCACAGCTTTGTAAGAAATTGATTTCTTCATCATAGCTTTACAACTACGTTTTTAAAAAGTTGCAATCACCGCAATCAGACCTCAATCACAATAAATCTCTTTATCTTGAATTTCAATTACAATCATGGCAGATATTTTAAAATTGGGTATCAAGCTCCTACTTTGATTCACATGAACTAGCATATCTCATTTACGAATGATTGGTGAGATTTCAAAATGAATTTGGTTGAATTTAATCACAAGTATGTAAAAAAATCAAAAATTCCTTCTCTTTCTCTACTTGAGATTTGAAAGTGAATTTGGTCAAATTTAATCATGAGTCATGTAAGAAATTCTAAAAATTCTTTTCTTTCTATGATTAGATTGCTTCAAATCATATAAGAGGACCTAAGAAGCTTCTAGAAAAAGTCCCAAGAAAACTTCCAAAATTATTCAAGAGAAACTTTTTAAAGAACCTAGGATATACCAAAAGACAAACTTTCTAAGAGACTTGGAGAAGCTTCTTGAAAATAAGCACAAAATTCAAAAAGTCATATTCATATTTAAAGTAGTTGAAAATGCACAATTATCCTTCAAATATATGAAATAAGGAAAGAAGAAGTGGTTGCAAAAAATAAGAGATCAAATAAAATAATCCATTTTATTCTCCCTTGGTTAGCAACTTAATAAGCGGTTTTGTTAAAATTTTATCTATTCCTAGATTAGTTTGCGTATTGCAATATTCTTTAGCTTGAATGTAAAAATTATCTTATATATATTAATGGATCCAATGCATCCATAAATAGAACTCTACATTAGCAGCTGATCTCTCTCCCTCTCTTCTCCTTACCATTATTGTGCCTCTCTTTTTACTAGAGTGCTAAAAGGCAACGGAAATGGGACTATTCAATGAGTATCAAAGAGAGAAGAAAAGCCAAATTGAGGATAGGAAACCAGAATAAAAAAAAGAACACAAGGAAATGCTTGCACAGTTTGTCAGATTGAAGATCTCTAAAAACGAATAACAATTCCTTCTCTTCGGTGAGTTCTAATCAGACCATCCCTCTCTTATTTGGCTCTGGGCTGCACCTATATTGTTTTGGGGAATTTTTGCATAATATATGAGGCTGTAATTGATATCAAGAAGACGATCATCTCTTCTATTATCTCATTGACAAACTCTATGTAGTTTGCTTTTTGTTTTCAGCCAATTGCAATAAAATGTTGATTATGTCTGTCACAACTTAACCATATAAANAATGATATACCAAAAGACAAACTTTCTAAGAGACTTGGAGAACCTTCTTGAAAATAAGCACAAAATTCAAAAAGTCGTATTCACATTTAAAGTAGTTGAAAATATATTAAATAAGGAAAGAAGAAGTGGTTGCAAAAAATAAGAGATCAAATAAAATAATCCATTTTATTCTCCCTTGGTTAGCAACTTAATAAGCGCTTTTGTTAACATTTTATCTATTCCTAAATTAGTTCGCATATTGCTATACTCTTTAGCTTGAAAGTAAAAATTATCTTATATATATTAATGGATCCAATGCATCTATAAATAAAACTCTACATACATTATTGTGCCTCTCTTTTTACTAGAGTGCTAAAAGGCAACGGAAATGGGACTATTCAATGAGTATCAAAGAGAAAAGAAAAGCCACATTGAGGATAGGAAACCAGAATAAAAAAAGGAACACAAGGAAATGCTTGCACAGTTTGTCAGATTGAAAATCTCTAAAAACGAATAACAATTCCTTCTCTTTGGTGAGTTCTAATCAGACCATCCCTCTCTTATTTGGCTCTGGGATGCACCTATATTGTTTTGGGGAATTTTTGCAAAATATATGAGGCTGTAATTGATATCAGGAAGACGATAATCACTTCTATTATCTCATTGACAAACTCTATGTATGTCTTGAGTAGTTTGCTTTTTGTTTTCAGCCAATTGCAATAAAATGTTGATTATGTCTGTCACAACTTAACCATATAAACAACCATAAAGCATCCATTGTGTTGTCATTTATTGAGAAGGTTGCCTATTTATAAATCTCAATATATGTGGTCATAAATTGATAATGGAGGTAGTTCCAGGCTTGAAAATTCTCTCCATTGTGGTTAAAACTAGATATACAATATGTAACTTTGCTGAGATTGAAGAGTGAACAAAAACAAAGAGGAACCTTTGAGCTAGAGTTTGAGGTTTCAGCCAATAAAGCTGCTAAATTAGAGAAGGCTAGACCCAATCTTCTTAAGCAGATAGTTATACAAGAGGATATTCCCACCAATAACTGTTATAAAGATACAACGTTTCCAAAGGAAGATGACTTGGCTGATTAGATTAATGGAGCAAAGGATGAGGATGATCCTGCCTAATTAAAGAATCCATCCCATATTAAGGAGGATGCCAAGTTGGAGGTACCTTCTTTTGATTGCATCATTGATGCTGGAAAAAATAAATAATTGGATGGATAAAATGAAGACATACTTTTCTTTCAACAAATATAGCCTTGCATAAGAGATTATACTTACATACCTCAAAATATCCTCGTACGAAGTGATGCGATGAATCTATGAATCCAAGAATAATGATTCGTCTAGAATAAAAAGTTCACAGCGTAAAAAGATTACTAAAGGTTCAATTTTATCTGATCTTCCATGAAGATGATAAGTTGATCCCTTGATTAACTAAGGTAGGGATCTAAGACATCGGTACAAGATTGAAATATGGAGTTTCATGGACAGGCTTTTCATTGGATATCTATTTGTAAGAAAGATCAGTATTAATGAAGTATGTTATTGGTTTGAATGTAGAGATCCGGAAATGGATAAAAAATTTCTTGATTTCAACTAAATAAGAGTCAGCTAAAATTTTATTAGAGAATTAGGTGATCTCCAAGCAATACAATTTGATGGGGATGGTCAAGTTAGCCGTCATTTCCTCCTGGAGGCACCTTTGTCATCCTATTATTTTTTTCTGGAAAACGAAGAGCATATAAACTATAGTGAACTGGAATTCAAGCCATTAAACTGTAACCTACTTTACCTTCGATGAGCTGGAAGGTAATTTCATCTCATTCCTTTCCTCCTCACTGGCATCATCATCTTCGCTCGCCTCCTCCCCAGCATCAGCACCTCCAACCCAATCCTTCCTCGCCACCCCCAACCTCTGCTGCTCATCTCTGATCTTCTTCACAAGCATCGCTTCCTCGCACCGGCGCATAAGCGTCTCGGACCACTTCTCCCCCGGCCGTGACAAGACCCTCACAACCGGATCCTGGAACCTACCTACATATTCGTGATGGNGTCTCTGATCTTCTTCACAAGCATCGCTTCCTCGCACCGGCGCATAAGCGTCTCCGACCACTTCTCCCCCGGCCGTGACAAGACCCTCACAACCGGATCCTGGAACCTACCTACATATTCGTGATGGAGGTAGGGCTCCCTCTCTCTCATCGAATCCTCAGAAAAATACTCTCCCCCGCGAATTAATCGTTCCATGTATGCCCGCCGGCGGTTTCTGACAGTCGCCGACTTCGCCCGCGAGTCCGCCTCCGTTGGTACCAAGCTCCGCCGAAGACGATCAACATACCATCCAACCTCGTATTCTGAACGCAACACGTCGAAAGCGCTGAGCTCGTTGTAGTTGAGCACGGTGCCGTAGCGCTCGAGGAAGATGGGCGCGTCGCGGGATATGAGATCAAGGAGCGCGGCCTTGCGCTGGGAGGCGTCGGGTTGTTGGCTGCGTATGCCGCCGGGAAAATAGAGGCCGTCAATGGCTGCCAGCCGCCCGGCGATGCCCTCCATGGCTGATCTCTCCATCACGAGCAGAGGAGCAGGGGCTGTTTGCCTGCAAGTAGGATTTAACGTTAGGTTAATAGTCTGGAACTCGATAAGCCTAATCAGTATTGTTATTTATAATATGTGATTTTTCATAGGCGGCATCTCAGATATATTATTTTATATATTCGACATTTAAATATCACAATTTACAATATAAGCCTTCAAATAGCCACATATCAGAAGCATTTGTATTGGTGGTTTCATTCTGAAAGACACTTCGAAAGTTGGTGATGGACACTTGAAACTCACCGGCTAAAAAGACGAAGACATTCATTGTGTCTCCTTGCCTTTTCGCTCTTGAAGAACCCTCTTCGTGAGATATTCCCCACGTTGTGTCGCACAAAAATAGGTGGGGGTTTTGTTGCTTCACGCAATAAGGCGTTGATACTTCTCTCCATCACTTGCCTACTCTAGATTCCCATGAGGCCTTTAGGGTGAGCCCGGTTTCTTCGTCAAAATTGATTGGGCATCACATAAACGTATTCACATTCATATGACATGTGACGTTAAATTTAAAATTGCAACAAAGTTTTTTTTTTTTTTTTTTGGCTTGTGTTTTCGACCTGCCCCCTTAGTTAANTTTTTTTTTTTTTTTGCTTGTGTTGTCGATCTGCCACCTTAGTTAACAAGATCGCTCATCATCGTCGACTTGACCGATTGATCACCTCCGGTCTAATCGGTTCGACAGACTCTCCTTCATCGATCGTTAGTTCACGTCAACCCGATTGACCGCCTTTATAGGCTCGATTGCTCGACCGCCACCAATTTTATTGGTTTGACCGACTCTCCTTTGTCGATTGGCCTCTCAAGCTAGTCCGATCGACTACCTTCGTTGGCTAAACCAATCGTCCGCCACTGGTCCAATCAATTTGACTGACTCTCCTTAGTCGATCAGCCGCCTGCACCGGCCTGATCGATCACTCTTGTTAGCTCAAACAATCAACCACCATTGATCCGATTGATTCTAGCGATCTTGTCCTTTGTCGATCGTTTGCCCTCACCGGCTCGATCCACCACCCTCACCGGTTTTATCAACCACCTTTATCAGCTTGATCGATCGTCCGTCATCGGTCTAATTAGGATGAGACCCTTCTTCATAAATAGGTCGCCCTAGTCGGCCATATCGACCGCCCTCGTCAGCTCGATTAATCGACCGTCGCCGGCCAGATCTAATCGATTGACTCCATTTAAATGTCGCATTATTGTGTGATTGTCTCATTCTGCTTGCATGAACACATTCACACCACACACCCCATCGTACATCTGTGAGCATATTACCTCATATGCTTGTGGGGCGTTTATGCCCCTCTTTAGCAAGACTTTTTGTACCTATCTCATAACATCTCTGTGTCATGGTGCACCACAACTTCTATGTTTGCACTTCTGCTTGTGAACTCTTGCATGTTAGTCTTGTATGACAACACACATGTTCATTGCTTGTGTGTTTAAGTCGGTTTGAGTCACTGTTCCGACACACTCATCTCGAATGTCCATGTGTCTGCGTCGGGGATGGCTTGG
The DNA here is from genome assembly GCA_002079205.1 of Phalaenopsis hybrid cultivar. NCBI lineage: Eukaryota > Viridiplantae > Streptophyta > Magnoliopsida > Asparagales > Orchidaceae > Phalaenopsis > Phalaenopsis hybrid cultivar. The sequence continues at coordinate 433,632 of JXCR01116112.1, forward strand.
ACACCAAGCCTACCCATCGTGTGATTCTCCCCTAATGAGAATTACATCACTACACCTCCAATAGCACTGCCTCAGACTGTTGTAGGTACTTTCTGAGTTACTGCTCATCGCACACCGTCAACAATTACGCATCTTTCTCGAGTCATTGCTCCAACACAATCATTCCAGACACTAGTGTGTACTCTTCCCGAATAACTTGCACGTCAAGCCCACTCGGCGCATGTTTCTTTTTAGCAAGAAATACACCACCTCATTTGCATTGTGTGTCTTGCATGAACATCACTGTATTGTTAATGCATTTGTCATTACCATATGTCGCCGTATACTTTTGACGAATGTTTGTTATCTAATAACAACACACTAAACTGTCATAATGCACAGGATCACGTTGCATCTGCATAAAATATTTTTATTTTAGAAATAAGAAATCAAAGTAACACAATCTTACATAAATATATAAAAAATAAGTATCTAAAGTTCGAGAAGTAGACGATCTCTCCCAAACTCTACAGCGGGAGGTGTGAAATATCTCTTGAACTCTATTCTTAAAACTAAAGGCAACACACTCTTCGGCATACTTCTAATCCTAAATATATTAATCATATTAATACTAATTAACAATAACAATAATAATATATATCAAATTGTCCTTATACTAATAAAAAATAAAATTGCTATCCTAAAGTCACACAATTTATATATATTTACATATTTGACACTAAAATTTTGTTTTTATATTTGTGCCCTTTTAAAATTAGTAGAAATGATATTATGGATGTGATATGAAACATTTTAATATTATCAATGTACAGCTATATTTTAATTATTACATATATGAAAATACATTATAATTTAGTGGTATTTATGTGAGTGCTCCTAAATATGTTGTAGCGCTACGCATGAAAATCCCCGCTACATGTACAAATCCTTCTCATCCATCCAATTCGATCAATGCTCCGTTTCACGTAAAAATTTCCCACCAACGCCGGGTAGGAGCGACGCCCCCGTTCCCGCCTCTCCGTACGTCGCCGGCGAACAGGATTCGCCGGCCGCCGGTTTACGGATAGATATCAGGTCTCGGTTCCTGCCTTCCATGCATTTCAGTTTTCCACTGTTGGGTCTTCCTTTTGCTTTACCGGGAATTTTATGAAAACCCTAATGTATTAGTTTCTCCTATTTAGATTCTCTTCTCCGTCTCCTCAGTTTATTTTANCTGCCTTCCATGCATTTCAGTTTTCCACTGTTGGGTTTTCCTTTTGCTTTCCCGGAAATTTTATGAAAACCCTAATGTATTAGTTTCTCCTATTTAGATTCTCTTCTCCGTCTCCTCAGTTTATTTTATTTTATTTTGTGCCATGAGATTCCTTGCAGAAGCTTGCCCTGGACAATATAAAATTGTCAATGTTCTGTTGTAATAAGGTGTCTAGTCATGGTGGGATCTCAGAAGCGGGAGCGGGATTCCACCCGGGTGGATTCATCAATTATGTTTTCTGANTGCAGAGGAGCAGGGTCTGTTTGCTGTAAGTAGGATCTAACGTTAGGTTAATAGTCTGGAACTCGATAAGCCTAATCAGTAATGTTATTTATAATAAGTGATTTTTCATAGGCGGCATCTCAGATATATTATTTAATATATTCGACATTTAAATATCACAATTTACAATATAAGCCTTCAAATAGCTACATATCATAAACATGTGTATTGGTGGTTTCATTCTAACGGACACTTGAAAGTCGGTGATGGGAGCGATTATTGTGTGCGGAGTGCACGATTATGATCGGAGAGTGCGCGCAATAATTAGACCAGTGATGGACAATTGAAACCTACCGACTGAGAAGACGAAGATATTCATTGTGTCTCTTTGCCCCTTCAGTTTTGAAGAACCCTCTTCGTGAGAGATTCCCCACCTTATGTCGCACAAAAGGAGGTTTGGGTTTTGTTGTTTCACGCGATAAGGCGTTGATACTCCTCTCCATCACTCGCCTACTCTAGTTTTCCACGAGGCCATTAGGATGAGCCAGTTTCGTTGTCAAAATTGAGCGTGCGTCACTTCATGCATGCATTCGCATTCACATGGCATGTTTGACATTAATTTTAAAATTGCAGCAAAAATTTTTTATTTTTGCATGCGTTGTCGACCGATCACCTTAGTTGACACAATCGCTCATTGTTGTCAACTTGACCGATCGATCGCCACAGATCCAATCAGTTCGACAGACTCTCTTTTGTCGATCGACATCTTACGCCGACCCGATTGACCACATTTGTAGGCTCGGCTAATCGACTACCACCGATTTGATTGGTTTGACCGACTTTCCTTTGTCAATTGGACGCCCACGCCGGTATGATCGTTTGCCTTCATCGGCTAAACCAATCGACCACCACTAGTTCAATCAGTTTGACTAACTCTCCTTAGTCGGCCGGCTGCCTACACTGCCCCGATTCATCACTCTCGTTAGCTCGATCAATCGACTGTCGTTGATCCGATCGATTCTAGCGACCTCTTCCTTCGTCGATCGTCCGCCCTCACCGGCTCGATCCACCACCCTCATCGATTTGATCGACCACCTTTGTCAGCTTGATCGATCGTTCTCCATCGATCTAATTAGGCTGAGACCCTTTTTCATCAATAGGTCGCCCTAATCGACCAGATCGACCACCCTTGGCAGCTCGATCAATCGACTGTCGCCGACCAGATCTAATCAATCGACTCCATCTAATTGTTGCATTATTGCGTGATTGTCTCATTCTGCTTGCATGAACACATTCACACCACGCACCCCGTGTTGTACATGTGAGCATATTACCTCATGTGCTCGTGGACGCGTTTATGCCCCTCTTTGGCACGACTTTTTGTACTTATCTCGTAACATCTCTATGTCATGGTGCACCACATCTTGTATGTTTGCACTTATACTTGTGAACTCTTGCATGTTAGTCTTGTATGACAACACACGTGTTCATTGCTTGTGTGTTTGAGTCTGTTTGAGTCACTGTTCTGACACACACATCACGAATGTCCATGTGTCTACGTCGGGGTCCCGGGGATGGCTTGGACACCAAGCCTACCCATCGTGTGATTCTCCCTTAATGAGAATTACATCACTTCACCTCCAATAGCACCACCTCAGACTGTTGCAGGTACTTTCTGAGTTACTGCTCCTCGCACACTCGCCCTCAACAATTACGTATCTTTCTCGAGTCATTGCTCCAACACAATCATTCTGGAAACTAGTGTGCCCTCTTCACGAATGGCTTGCACATCAAGCCCACTCGGCGCATGTTTCTTTTTAGCAAGAAATACACCACCTCATTTGCATTGTGTGTCTTGCATGAACATCACTGCATTGTCGGTACATTTGTCATTATCATGTCGTCGTATACTTTTGACGAATGTTTGTTATCTAATAATAACACACTAAACTGTCATAATACACAGGATCACGTTGCATCTGCAAAAAATATTTTGTATTTTAGAAATAAGAAATCAAAGTGATGCATGCTAGAAAATTTGTGGCGGTAGAGTAATGGATTATCGTCTTAGCGTTGCACGAGAATTCAGCACACACTCAGATAAAAAATGAATCGAGCTGTGATCACACTAGAAGTTTTTACGTGAAAAACCCATAAAAGGGAAAAATCACGGGGTCTGGCCCAGTTGAAAAAATCCACTATAAGTTGATGATTACAGATGCCCCTTGTCCCACAGGCGGGAAAATGTTACTAGTTTTCCACGTTACAACGTCGACTGATGACGTCTAATAAGTGGTGGTTGACATAGGTCAGCGGTGGCTAACAACAGTTGATGACGGTCGGCAGTAGTTGACAGAGATCAGCGGTGATCGGTGGCGTTCAACGGTGGTCGGCGGTGGTCGACAGAGGTCGGCGATCGTTGTTGACGGTAAGTGATGGTCGACGGCGATCGACGATGGCAAGGATGATCTTAGACTTGAGCTCATTCTCAAAACCTCAAGTTCTCTCTTAAGCCTCCTCTCTTTCATGTGAGGGTGTCGGCACTATTTTTGGTGTGGAGTTTGTCCGTAAGAAGCTGTCGGTCATCGGAATTGAAAATCCGTTGCCCACTTCAGAAGGACGTTAAAAAAAATTTAGTTTTGAAAAAGATGAAGTCAAACTGACCCCATAATTTTCATAGTNCAATTTAATTTTAACGAGCAAATTTCGAGATGAACACAAACACGTTGTTCGCGAGCTAATTTTGAACACAAGTCAATTTCGTACACGAGCAGTTTTGAACGAGCCAAACACGATCCCGGCCTGAGCTCGCACAAGCTCGGCTCGTTTATAGCCCTAATCACGCCACTCGCTTTCAGTCGATGATCTCCCTCCTCAATATCATCGACACATTAAAGTGGTAATAATTGAGACACAACACTTCACCACTCTCTGGTTTCAATGCGACATGCTAAACTGAGTTCATTGTTAGTATTTTTGTAATAGTAATTGTAGTATTGTACCATGTATCCAATTATGTGATCCTGACAATTAATCCTCACCTATCAAAAAAGGGTGGTTGCTTATTATGCATGAGCATTAGATTATGCATTTGTTAAGCCAAAACTATGTTATCTCTCTTTCT
>JXCR01116112.1:482342-510313 GCA_002079205.1 Phalaenopsis hybrid cultivar
AAGTTATTTTTAAAATTTGTGTTTTTATTATAAATTACATATTATTTTAGCAAAAAAATAAAATAAAAAATGTATACAGCTTTATTTTATTTTATAATAATGATATTTTTATGTGATTTAAATATTAAGGTATCATAAAAGTAAATAAAAAGATTTTTTTTTTGAAATCAACTCGTCATTTTTAAAGGAGTTGGTATGTCATGATGTTCTACTAGGGTATTTCTAGTTCCGCGTTTTTTTCTTCTTTGTGTTCCTTAAAAAGACCTAGGAGCTTCTACTACTTAATCTTCTTCTCCATGTTGAGGAGTTTGAGCCTCTTTCTACTTCTCCTTCTAACAATATTCTTTGATCTATCTCTTCTACAAACTGAAAAAGGGGTTTTCTCTTCCTAACTCCATTAGCTTCAATCTTTCTTATTCCCTCTATTGAGGATAAGGGGGATTTTTCTGATGAAAAAATTGAAGAAGGGCCAAAGCGCTAGAACCTTACTCTAGTTGGTACGCTCTTGAAAAATGATCTGTCTAGGGTGACATAATATAAATTATTTACAAGATTAGAAGCTGAAAGGTATGGTTGAATTTATATCTTTGTTTTGTGCTTCTTTTTACTCAATTTCACTTGTGCGGAGGATCTTAATATGGTAGTAGAAGGAGGACATGGTTTATTAGAGGGAAGTCATTGATCTTTAAACATTATTCACCTGAATTTCAACTCATTAAGAAAGACTTCAAGGATGTTTCCATCTTGGTTAAGCATTGTAATCATCTATTATGTTGCTGGTCTGAGAATATAATCTTCAAGTTTTTTGGCACAATCGATATTACCTTAACCATGTACCCTTTAACAACTAAGGGAACATGGCTTAACTTTGTTTGGGTTAGTGTCCAAATTAATATGCAGTTCTCCAGATTCCACAATCATTACAGTAAAAAGGAGAACAGTGGTGTAGCATATTATCCTCAACCTTGTATCTTATGTAATACTTTTGCTCATGAACCGAAGACAAACCCAAAATCCCCAAACTAAACACCACAACCCATTATTTCTTCTTCTAAAGGAAGAAGTATATCCAAAGTTTATTTGAACTAAACAAATTGTAACTCTCAATGCCCCCATAACCACACCACCACACCCTCACCCCCACTCTGGCTAAAAAAAAAACTTCTCATAGCCTCAACACCACCCCTGACATTAATGCGCCCATAAATCCCTTCTTTCCCTCTTTCCAAATACCTTTATCTCATTAACTTGAATACAAAATCTAAACCCCTCCACTTCCTTCCCTCAAAACCCTACTCACTTTTTGTACCTCAAATTGAGACCATGGCTAACACCCATTTAAGCTTAACAACCTCTAGATCCTTCTCTTTTGCCAAAAAACACCTCTTCAATCTACCCCAATCTCCTCCCATAGCCCTCCTTATTTGCCCCTAATCTTCTATGAATTGGAAAGACATGTGAAAGGGAGGGTGTCCTCCATTACAATAAGCTTTTCCTTCATATTTTTTCCTAATATAGTTGTTTGGGATGTGAAAGGTTTTAACAATATTATTAGAATTGCTTATTATAAAAGCTTTATGAAATCTCATAATATTGACCTTATATGCCTTCTTCAGATCAAGATTGATCTTAGCTTTATCTCAGGTGCTTTCTCTTCCAAGCAGTTTGCTCTATTTTCTGATGAAGAAAGTACACATAATTTTAATTCTTTTTAGAATGAGAGGATTTGGGTGAAGTAGAATCCCAATAACATCTCCTTTTTGTGTTGGATGCTAAGCCATTGTACATTCATGGATTGGTAAAGTTTTTTACCTTTGTTATTTTTCTTATCACTATTTTGTATGTTGAAAATGGAGCAACTCTCAGAAAAAATCTTTGGAACTTCATCTTATCGCACGCATCCAACATTTCTAAATCATGGATCATTGAAGGTGATTATTATTTGAGAATTTAAAAACAAAAGTAGTGGCACCCCACTAATTCCTATTTAGCTGGAAGAATCTTCAATGGTGATTTTTATGAGCTTCCCAATACATGATTCTCATACCATCAGTTTAATAAACAAAGGGATAATCTAATCAGTTGCCTCGTAGAACTTTGAGAAATAAGATGTGGTTTGATTTTTTCCCTCTTTCATCTTCTAAAGTTCTTTAATCTTTAACATCTTCTCATTCGTAGATTCTAATTTTTATGGGCACTAAAACCTCTCCAAATTGTTGGTTCTTTAATCTTTTACATCTTCTCATTCGTAGATTCTAATTTTTATGGGCACTAAAATCTCTCCAAAATGTTGGTTCATGTACAAGAATTACAAGAATTATTTTGTTGAATTTCAAAGAACAATTGACAATTCCCGGAACATTCATGTTGAAGGTGACCCTATGTTTGTTCTCAGAAACAAATTAAATAATGTAAAAAACACACTTGAATACTAATTGGGCATCCTTTAACTATAGTATCATCAAGGATCTTAAATTTCATAATAGGAAATTTAATCTTCTGGATGCTCAGCCCATATTTGAAGACCTCATTTCTCAAAGCATTTCCATCCAAAAATAGCTAATTGAGACTACATCTTGTGAAGCTTATCAAATCAAACAAAGAACCAATTATTATTGACTCTTTAAGGGAGAAGATGGCATAAATTTTCTTTACAAAATAATAAGAAGAAAATGAAACTAAATTTTATTAGATAGCTACAATCAAATAATGAATGCATTAATGCCCAACAATGCATTGTTAATGAGGATATCTCATAATTCCTACTTTGCTTAATAGCTCTGTTGTTGGCATCAATTTTTGATCTCACATATATGTGATGTCCACTTGAATGATTTCAGACTATTTACAATTCATTCATAGAAACCCATACCTCCAGACATCCATCTAGACCACCTAGTACATGTTTGGGGCACAAAACTAGGGTCCCCGATGATTCAGCTCTGTCTGGGAGAGTCCACCATTTGGTGGCACCAATTATGATATGAGATGTGTTTGATGTCCATTATAACATTTGAAGGCCACACTCCTGGTCGTCGCTGCCGCCGCCAATTCTCTGTCGTCTGTTTGATGCCATTGTTGTCGAGGAGTCTCCACTCTATTGTCTATTACATTGCCCTATTCTCCAATTAACGTTTTCTCTCAAGTCGTGTAAATGACCTTAAGATATTAAGAAACTCAGCGAAGAAATAAAAAGACAAATGAGAATAGAAAATAAACAAAATAAAAGTGTGGAGAGAACTTCATGTGGTAAACATTGTTGAGAGAACTCTAGAGTGGTTGACTCCTAAGATACTCGTACAAAGAAAATCTCATAACCAGAGATTTAAGTGTGATACTAATTTTGAGTTTCTCATTCTCCTATAAGAGCAAACTCCTATAGTTAATTACATTCTAACCAGTTAAGACTGCTTAAGAAAACTCACAATTAAGGTTAACATTTGTCCTGAAAAGTTTTAAATGTTGTCTAGGAAAGAAACGTCGACGTTCAGTCCTAAAGGTAGCAGATTCCTTAAAATTCAACACTACTTAAAAGTTTTGTTTGTTTGCATTTTGTCGTTATTGTGTTGGGTTTTTTGTTTTGTTTTGTCATTTTGTTTTATTGTTTTTTTATTTAGTCAAAAGTTTTGAGATTCACCATTTCGAGCTTTAAAGTGTCATCCCTGCAAAAAAGTGTTAGCACATCCTAATAATATGTAAAGTAAAATCTATAATGCTACTCTTCTTATGTCATCAACTTTCCTACAAAATAAAGTTTGTACAAGATTATATTTTAATTTGTTGATTTAGTTTGTTAAATTTTTAATTTTTAGACAACCCGGGTCAAGATGTTTATGGCTCTATCGTCCCGTTAGGTTATTCAAATCATCTTAGCCCAAAAGGTGGTTAAACAAGGACCAGAAGATTCTTTTTAGCAACCACAAATTGTGTCTTCCAAGAGATCTTAGTAGATCTAAACATTAGGGTTCAAGTTGTGTTTAGTGATATTTGTTCGTTAAAGTTTCATTTAAGTTTTAATGTATTCTTCAAATTTTAGTGGTTGGAAAATTTTAGGTTGTTTAAAATTTATTAGCCAATTAAGTTTTTTCATTTTGTTGTTTTGTTTTTTGTCATTTGTAATGACTCAAGATCTAGTGATTCTATCATTATGGATCATTAAAGTTTGTAGTTTAATTAGTCGAAAGAAATTAGAGAATACTTTTTTAGCAGCCTTGGGTTGCCTCCTTCAAAGTATCCTCTCAAATCAGGTTGTATTTTTTGTTTGAGTTTAAGTTTTAATATCTTTTAGAGTAAATTTTTTGTTGGTTGATTTGATGTTTGAGTATTGAGTTTTATGTCGGTTGGTTTAAAGTTGGTTAGATTGTCTGTCTTAATTATTCTTAACTGAGGTTAAGCGAGTTTTTTATCTCTGCATGAAGAAGCAAAACCCTGCTTAACCTTTAGTCATATTTAAATAAATTCATGTTGAATTTAACTAGCCTAAAGTTAGATTCTAGTTAACCTAGATTAGGTTTAGTCAACTCAAAGAGTTAGTTGATTTGGATCTAACCTGAATTAGGTCAAATTGGCTTGACTGATTAGACCGAAGTTATATCTAGGTTACGTTAGACATAACGACATATGTTCAAACTAAGTTGAACTTAAAAGGTTGATTAAGTCTAATGTAGCTTGAACTTCAGGTTTAAGTTCAAGGTAGGTTGAACTTAAGAGAGATTGATTTAAGTCTAATGTAGGTTAGACTTAGGGTTTATGTTCAACGTAGGTTGAACCTAAGAGAGATTGTTTAAGTTTAATGTTGGTTAGACTCAGGGTTTTGGTTCAAGGTGAGAAGATTGGGGTTTAGAACATTATATCCATGCGATAATTTTGGGTGCTTGTCGACACCAATATCCATGATGTAATGCCCATAAAAATACTTATCTTTGTGGCTATGGGACTGTATTTTGGTTATACACGCTCTCCCATGCTTTCACATACTTTACAGATTGAAAAAAATATCATTCACCAGACGTTTCATGGGAAAATTAAGGTTTTTGGGGCTAAACCATGACCTAAGCACCAACCCCAGGTGCCTAGGCACCCAGGACAATCCCCCGGCTCTCCAAATCGAAAGCATGGAAAGTAGGTGCCAGGCGTAGTGCCTAGGTGCCAGTCCTAGGCACCTAGGTTCCCAAAAAAGCCTAGAACATCCAAAAAAGTCCAGAACATTTGAAATCGAGAGCGTAGAAAGTATGCACTCGGGGGGCGATGCCAGAGCGCCAGTCCTAGCGTATGGGTGCTAGGGTTGTGGCACCTAGATGCCAGGTTAGTGATGCCCAGATTCCAGGTTGATTTTTGCTCCATTTTTTCTCTGGATTCACACCCGGCATACCTCCCTATACATCAAAAAACTGCAAATTTCTTAGATTTGGGAGAAGATTTGTATGGAATGGAGATAAAGATGGTGAAGTGGCCTGTTTTGGACACTTGGAAGCTCTTAGAAGAAGAAGCCCCATGCCAATTTAGGCAAAAAGAGGGGGAAATTTTAGGGAGGCTAGCTAGCTTTTATTGAATCCTTTTGGTCTTCTTCTATTTGTGCTGACAGAGAGGATAGGGGCTGACTTTTGAAAATCTTTTGAGAGCTTATCCTCATCATCTTCTTTGTTGGAGAGGGAATTGAGTTAGAAAACTTCTTCTACTTTGTAGAGAGCAAGAGATTTGGTCATCTTCTTCTTCCTTAGAGCTTAAAGATTTTGAGTTTGAAGATTCACTTGGTGGCCTTTAGTTGGAGATTTCTTGAAATGGAAGGTTTGGAGCTTCTTCTTCCCCTTCATCTTCTTCTCTTAAACTTCACTGTCTTTATGAAATCTCTTCTCACCCATCTTCTTCTTCTTCCTCCACCATTCCTTTGAGTGAGTGAGGAAGCTTTTTTAGAAAAGATTTTGCAAGAGAAAGACCATGGAGGAGACTCAAAACTCTCCTAAGAAGTGAAATAAACTTCGTTGGAACTTTGTTGGATCTCAAAACAACCAAATAAAATGCTTCAACCAACAATCACGATGGTAAGAACTCCTTTAAATCCTTATTTTTTATTCTTAGAGCTTCTAGTTTTGAATGTTAAAGGATTTAGGTTGGGTTTTTTGTGCTTAGAGGAAACCCCATAGTATTAGGTGATTTGTGATTGCCCCCTATGAATCCAAGAGTAAAACCTAATTTTTCTTTTCTTAAACCAAAAAATCCAAAAATTGGGGTTATACTAATCCTATCATTTGTATCAATGGTTTCATTCAGATGGACATTTGAAACCCACCGACGAAGAAGATGAAGCCATTACATTGGTCTTCAACCTCTCGATCTTGGAGAATCCTCTGCAAGAGAGATTCTCCGCTTTCTGTCCTACAAGTGGAGGTGAGCATCTTGTAGCATTGCCCAATAAGGCCTTGGTACACCTCTCCATCGTTCTCCTAACTTAGGTTTCTCATGAGATCGTTACAATGAGTTTGAATCATTATCGAGCGTGATTGGATCTTTCATATTATATGCATCATCGTTCATTTTCTTGTGCACGACATGAATTTTAAATTGCATAAAATGTCCTATTTTGCATATTTCATTGATTGTTCGTCAACATTATTGGCTCGATCAGCTATCATTCTGTCAGCTAGGTTGATTGACTGCCACTGGTCTGATCAGCTCCCACGATCATTTTTTGTCGATCTGCTACCTCGACTCGATCGTCCATTCTTTGTCAATCAATCATCTATGCTAATTCAATCGATCACTTTCGTCGACTCAATCAATCGGCCGCCACCAACCTGATTGGCTCGCTCGAGCATTCTTCATCGATTGGTCGGCCAAGCTCGCTCGATCTTTCCTTATAGATTGATTGCCTATGCCAGTTCGATCGATCACTTCTATCTGCTCGACCGATCAGTCGCCATCGACCCAATCGACTCAAAAGAACATTCTTTGTCAATCATCTGCCCTAGCTCGATCAACTATTCCTTATCAATTCAATCGATCACTTCTGTCAGCTCGACCAATCGACGACCACCTACTTGATCAACTCAACCGACCATTCTTAAATGATTGGTCACCCTGACCTGATAGAATGTTTTTCTTTAGCTGATAAACCACTTATGTCGGCCAATCAGCTCGATCGACCTTCCTTCATCGATCGACTAACCATGTCGGTCCGATCGACCACCTTCGTTACTTCAAACGATCCGCCACCACTGGCTCGATCGCCTTGATCGACAGTTTATGTTGACTTGAACAATTGACTACATCGATCTGATCACATCAATTGACCACTTTTTGTTGACTCGATCGATTGGCCTTTACCGGCCTAATTGTCCCAATTTATACTTTCTGCCGACCGAATTGAATGACCGTCACTAGTCCAACTGCATCAATCGACCACTTTCCATCAAGTTGGTTGACTGGCCTGAACTGGATCAATCGTCTCTAATGACACTTTCCACCAAGTTGATTTATTGACATCCACCGGTTTAATTGCATCAATCAACCAGTTTTCATTAACTAGATCGATCAGCCTCCACTGGTCTGATCATCCCAATCGACATTTTCTATTGACTTAATCAATCGATCGACAGCGGGCTAATCGTATAAATAGACCACGGTTAGTCAATCTGTTGTCCAAACCAGTTTGATTGAATACTTCAGTTGCTTCGACCAATCAACTGTCGCCGGCCCGATCGTGTCAATAGACTCCACTTGAAGGTCTCATGTTGCATGTCTGTTTCATATTGCTTGCATGAAAAATTCACACCACGCACCCTATTATGCACCAGTGAGAATATGCTCGTATATGCTCGTGGTGGGCGCATGTGCCCATCTTTGGCATGACATTTCATCCTATCTTATGAATCACAATACAAGTGTTTGCCTCATACTTGCATTCTTATATGTTTCTTATGTAACATCCTACATGTTCATGACTTACATGTTTGTGTTTGCATTTGATGTTCTGTTCCCACACACTCATTACCGACACTCATGAGTCTCCCATACCCATCGTGTGATTCTGCCCTAATGAGAATAACACTTCTTCACCTTCCTACGACACTGCCACAAACTGTAATTGGCATTTTCTTGAGTCACTACTCCTCTCACACTCTTTCACCTCCTACGACACAACTTCGGACTGTTTTAGGTATTTTCTCAAGTCACTGCTCCTTAAACACTCACCCCCGAAACTTATGTGTTTTTCTCATGTCACTGCTCCTCACACCCTCACTCCCCACACTCATGTGTCTTTCCGTAAGCACTACACTCACCTCTGACACTGATGTGTCTTTCTTGAGTCGCTACTCCTCACACACTCTATCACCTTTTACAACATTGCTTCAGATTGTAGCAGTTATTTTCTCAACTAACTTCTTCTCGTGCACTCTTCCTACAACATTACTTAGAACATTGTAGGTATTTTCTTGATGCACTGTGTTTTCATTCCTTTCTCTTTTTTATTTTTAAAAGAGTTGTCAGATTGTCTATCGTTGTATACATCACTTTTTCGAATAGGTCTCTCTTCTAAATCATAAGAAAGATTAGGAGAAAAAAGGAATTGAAAAAGCAAGACATAAGACAAAGGCATAATTGATTGCATCAGCGTAAAGTAATCAACCCTTGGCCTTAAGCAATCAGTGCAGCCTCGTGCGATTTTTAGATCTGATAGCTTAGAATGAATCAAAGATGGTTGTGTGTCATACCAACAATGAAGACGTACAATCGAATTTTCTACCTATGAACTGTAAGCAGGATTGACAATTAAACTATTTCAATCAAATAAGGATTTTAGGGTTGTAGTTTTTTAGTACTATATCATATGTTCCAACGCCATAGGCCTATTTTTAACTGTGTAGATGGAATGTGCGCCCTAAATTTTCTAACAAAAAGAAAAAGATAAATATTAAAATGTAAAATTTAGAACTTCATAGCCCAATGTAGAATAATTTGGGCTGCTCCATAGCTTAGTATCTAATGCTCTTTAATTGTTAAATTTATATCCTTCATAAAAATTTTAAAATCATAAAAAAAATTCATTTCTTAAATGAGTATTTTCAGAAGAGATCACAAGTCTTGGGATGTAATAAACTATAAAGTGCATGCCTTCATGAAGAATTTATACCTTGAAATATAATAAATACTAACACACCAATTTACAAACACAAATTATTAAATATATATTTTTATAATTGAATCTATTATAAAATAGTATTTATGTGCTTCAAAATATTATACTAAACTATATTTTATTTTATTATAATAATAGATTCTTTAAATATATTATTTAGTTTACCCAAAATTATATCTATATACTTTCTATTCAACTATATATGAAGTTATCAAACTACTCTAAGTGAGGTCATATTATAACACTATTTTGAATATATTTAAATTTTCTTAAAATTGTAAAGATATTTTTTGTTTACATAATTTATATAAAACTTTATTCTTAATTATCCTTCGAGAATTATTTTAGTTTGAAAATTCTTATTTGTCTAATTTTTAAAAATAGGTTAATAAAACAAATTCAAATTCATTTAAATTTTTAGGCATTACCAGTACATTTTTCTTCATAAATTTAGCCATCTTCTTGAGTATATGTGAGCACCTTCTAAATTATTGAGTATCATGTAATCTATTTTTCATTATTAAAATAGCTTCTTTTACTTATAAAAATTGCAAAACTTAATTAATTTGATCAACTAAGGTTTGCAACATGTTTATTAAAGCCAAATGTCAAATATTAAACATATCTAACTTTATATATTTAATTTTATTATTTTGATATCAACTTAATGATATATTTGACATGAGTTTAGCCCTAGTAGTAAAAGATCAAACTTTTTATGATGACCTAAACAAGTGCCACCACCCAACCCGATGTAACTCGTCATATCAAGACCAAATGTTAAACAATTATCTAGGATATATTTGGAAGGAACTATAAAAAATTTATTTGGGTTCGTTGGCTTTATTTTTCGCGTGCTCATTTCTTTATATGATGAGGCAAATGCACAACACTCAGAGATGTTAAGTCAGACATCATGACATCACTCCCTTGCACCACAGTGCTAGGGCCTTCTTGTAAGCGCCTTGTTGTCCTCATTTTTATATGAGGTCTATCATGCTCTCTTTCTCTCTTTAANAAAAATCAAAATGAAGCCGAGAGGGCATAAACCATACTGGAGGAGGCCAATTAACTTGCGAAGCCAAAGGGAAAAACCTCCCAAAAATCCCGGTCTCCACGTCGAAGACACCAGCATCACGCACATGCTGCCTCCAATCTAAAAAATATCTCGACGTCTCTGTGAAATAAACCGTGTTTTTTCTCAGCCCAGACCTACCAGCAGCAGGAACAGAGAAAACATGATTGCAGCCAACAAATATTGCTTGATCGTCCAAATCACTTGCTTTACCCGGAATCCACCTTGATATTCCACCGCCACGCTGTTTAATCGTGATATGAACACTTGTCGTCTCTGCCATGACGGGGAAAGCATCCGACTCCTCGTCTTCGTCCTCCTCCTCATCTACTAATAGCCCCTCCCTCTGCCTCTGATACTCATCAACTTTTCTACAGATTTGTAGCAGCCGATCGGATGAGAAGATAATGTGTCTGTTGAAGCCAATATAGGCCGAGAGCGGTTTTCTATCACTCCAACTTGCGAACCTTCTGAATTTCAACGAGTGAGAAGCAAGAGACATTTTGATTCCGCTCGACCAATCGTTAATATGGAGATCAGAACAAAACACGGAACCTGATAAAGTCACAACAAAAAGTTTATGCATTTCATTATGATAAAAAATGTCCTCTACGGACTGTAGTTTTGAGAACTGATGGTCGGAGATGGGAACAGGGGTCCATGATGCGTCTCCTACTCTCGCTAAAGCTAGACAACTCCTCAACGGATAACAACCATAGATGACCGCTGCAAAGCCGGAAGGTGGAGCGGAAGTCAGGACTTTCTTTAAGATCCATTGGTCCCGAAACTCCTCCTTTGTACGCCAAATTCCCATAAAGTTAGCTCCTTCGTCAAAGAAACCTGTCACGGAGCCATTAGAGGCATCACGAAGAACACGCACATTAGCGGGAGAGGGGAAGAGNCGCCCACCTACCTCCCACCTACCTCCCACCTACCACTCTCTTGCTTCTATAAATAAAGAGGGTGTGAGGCTTAGGAGAGCAAGGGGAAGAGATCTTAAGCTACCACAGAGGAGAGAATAACTAGAGAGCTGGAGAGGAGGAGAGCATCTTGAGGCCTTGTATCAAGGTGTCGCTTGAGANTGAAAATCGCGGAGGGCTTTGTGACGTGAGAAGGACGCGGAACGTACGTGGAGAATGCAAAAATGTGAGTGAAACGTGAAAGATTTTGTGAAGCGAAGGCGCGAGTTGTGAGGAATGCAGAATATGAGTGAAACGTGAAAGATTTTGTGAAGCGAAGGTGCGAGTCGTGAGGAAAACGTGAAAGATTTTGTGAAGTGAAAATGTGGAACGTGAGGAAAATGTGAAAGATTTTGTGAAGTGAAAATGTGGAACGTGAGGAAAATGTGAAAGATGTTGTGAAATGAAGATGCGGGATGTGAAGAATGTGCGGAAAATTTAGTGAGGTGAAAATGTGGAATGTGAAGGGAAACGTGAAAAATTTAGTTATCACTCTTTTTATTATTATTTTAGATTTTATTATCACAATATACTTTAGTTCTGGATTTAACTTATATCATTAAATTCTCTTCATGTTGCTCTTTGCTCGTTATAAGTTAGAACCACCGTGTGGTCATGCGGCTTTTCACCNTGATGGAGTCTTGAACCATATAACAATAACTTTGACTCTTGCAAAGTGGGTATTTTGTGCGCAAGTCCTATGTTTCTAGCAATGTTATAGGGGGCAAAAGCTTGCATTTAACAACTGGACCAGATGCAAAGAATTGAAAAGGGTGTTTTGTTGGCGATAAAGGTAAGAGTGCTTGCTAAGGAGAATTTTGGTTTCAAGGTTGTGATCCTATTGTTGGTTTAACAGAATTTGTTTTATCAATGTTTCAAGGTTGTCTAGTTTGGGGTTTCAGTGTGGTGGCGGTACGGTGGCGGAGCAGTACAACACGATAGTTATGTATATTTTGATAAACTGCGTTTTGACAATTTTTTCAAAAAGTTGCCGATGAAATTTGTGTTTTTCCACTANTCAGTGTGGTGGCGGAGCAGTACAACACGATAGTTTTGTATATTTTGATAAACTGCGTTTTGACAATTTTTTCAAAAAGTTGCCGATGAAATTTGTGTTTTTCCACTAATCTTGGCTAGGTGCGGTATCAACTTTCTAGCTGTGGTCTAACTTAAAAAAAAAATAAAATTTTATAATAGCCACCGTAGTTTTTTGAGCATTCACAACTGCATTTTAATAAACTGAACTGCCCCAAAAAAGACCGAAAATGTAATTAATAAACTTATTAGTCATCATGATGGTGGAGAAGAAGTTTTGGTGATCCAATAATGAGATGTTTTAAGCAAGATGTTTCAAGCTTTGAAGAAAATCCTCCCATACTTCATTAATATAGTAGGCTTTGCCTTGCAAAGCTCAATTGTCATTGATACACAAATCAATTCAAGAGAAAATTGGTTACCGAATCAATTTTAAGTGTTGTTAAATAATGACATAATTTCATTAATCCAATAAAGCTTACATGTATCGTTTTATAGAAATCAAGCAACACATCTTGGTGTGGTTAGTGCATCATTGTTTTTGAGATAATGTAGGGCCGCTTGTAGACATTCTCATGGATTAATGACTTGTCTAATTAATAAAATACCAATAAATAACCAACAAAAACAAGCCCAATGGATTACAAAAGGTCACTACATTTATGGAAGGAAAGTTGTCATAAAAATAACAAGAAAATACATTCCATATGCTCTAGATTTTGGTTGTTCTTAAGAGAATGAAAGTGGTAAAAATCTAAGACATTTAATGTGTCACTATTACGACAAAATTCAACCTAACAACTTTAGGATGGTGGATTCATCCCTAAATAAGCACAAATTGGCCCCTTTAATGATGTGTATCATGACTGTAATTTGTTATTATTGACCTTAATCATCACTCATCACAAATTTAAACTTTGAGGAAGGTGGTAGACCATGCATATTTTTCCGAAAAATAAAATTCCGCCTCATTCCACCTCACCCCATGCCTGGCTTTTCTTCCCACATCAATAATTCATATTTTTTTATGTTTAAATCCATAAATGAAAATGAATAGTGCAAAAAAGTTCTGATGCAAGTGGTGACAAATGATATACAATACTTGAAAAAAATGTGATTTTTTTATTATTTGAACTTAAATTCGAGTAAGCTCTTTAAATAGCTTAAATGCAAAAAAATTCGAAACTCCAATGCTTCCCACCTCGGATGGTTCCTCGTTCTCTCATCATTAAAGGGAGATCTCTGCTCATTTACTCCCTCGTGCTTGGTTTCNGATCAGCCTCCACCGTCCTGATCGTCCCGATCGACATTTTTCGTTGACTTAATCAATCGATCGACACCGGTCTAATAGTATCAATGGACCACACTTAGTCAATCAGTTGTCCACACCGGTTTGATCAACTAATTTCGATGCTTCACCGATCAACTGTCGCCGACCCAATCGTGTAATCGACTCCATTTGAAGGCCGCATGTTGCATGCCAGTTTCATACTGCTTGCACGAAAACATTCACACCACGCACCCTATTGTGCCCGAGTGATAATATGCCCTTATATGTCATGAGTAAAGTAATCAAACCTTGGCCTTAAGCAATCAGGGCAGCCTCGTGCGAATAATTTATTTTTAGATTTGAAAGCTTAGAATATATCGAAGATGGTTGTGTGTCATACTAAACAATGAAGACATAATTGAATTTTCTACCTATAAATTGTAAGCAGGACTGGCAATCAAACTATTTCAATCAAATAAGGATTTTAGGGTTATTTTTAATTGTGTAGATGCCCTAAATGCCATAATATAACACTATTTTGAACTATCAAAACAACTCTAAGTGAGGTAAAGGCCATAATATAACACTATTTTGAACTATCAAAACAACTCTAAGTGAGGTAAAGGCCATAATATAACACTATTTTGAATATATTTAAATATTCTTAAAATTTTAAAGATATTTTTTGTTTACATAATTTATATAAAAAGTATTTTATATAAAAATTTATTCTTAATTATCCTTAGAAAATTTTAGACTATCTAAGCATTTCATCTTTTCTTGGTGCGATCATGAATTTTCATGGCTATCTTACACAAATTCAATTTTAGTTTGAAAATTCTTATTTGTCTAATTTTTAAAAATAGGTTAATAAAACAAATTCAAATTCATTTAAATTTTTAGGCATACCAGTACATTTTTCTTCATAAATTTAGCCATCATCTTGAGCATATGTGAGCACCTTCTAAATTATTTGAAGGTTTTCTAGTAAATTTAATTTCTTAATTAGAGTTATTTTAGCCATTAATTAAATAACTACCAAATAAATTAAAATTTTTAAATTGTTTAGGACTATTTTTTTTAATGTGCATGAGCATGTGCCCACAATCGCATAAGCATTGGATGTATATATATCATGTAATCTATGTTTCATTATTAAAATAGCATTTTTTACTTATAAAAATTGCAAAACTTAATTAATTTGATCAACTAAGGATTGCAACATGTTTATTGAAGCCAAATGTCAAATATTAAACATTTCTAACTTTATATACTTAATTTTATTATTTTGATATCAACTTAATGATATATAATGAAGCTTTTGACATGAGTTTAGCCCTAGTAGTAAAAGATCAAACTTTTTATGATGACCTACACAGGTGCCACCACCCAACCTGATGTAACTCGTCATATCAAGACCAAAAGTTAAACAATTATCCAAGATATATTTGGAAGGAACTTTAAAAATCTATTTGGGTTTGTTGGCTTTATTTTTCATGTGCTCATTTCTTTATACGATGAGGCAAATGCACAACACTCAGAGATGTTAAGTCAGACGTCATGACATCACACCCTTGCACCACAGTGCCAGCGCCTTCTTGTAAGCGCCTTGTTGTCCTCATTTTTATATGAGGTCTATCATGCTCTCTTTCTCTCTTTAAAACTTATGGCTTAACCATAAGTTTTTCTTAGAGACTTTCTCAGAAGAAAAATGGTTGATCCAAATGCCAAATTATAAATTCAAATCAAGTCCTTACTCCTTTTACTTTCTTGTACTTAATTTTAAACCCTTGACACTTTGTTGAAATGATTGAAATTAAGTCATTGAAGATTAAGTTAAGTTCCCATAGGCTTGTAAATGCCTTCAAACTACCCTTTGGCCTAAGTGAATTGGGTCTTTAGCTTGCTTTTTTTTTGGTTCTTTTCAATCTCTTTCCATCATTTGGTTAAAGAGAGCACATTTGGTATGGTGTTCACTTTGAAACACAATTGAATTCATCTTAAATGAGAAATAAAAAAAGAAATGAAAATAATTATAACAAATAAATCAAAATCAAAATGAGATGGAATCAAAACCATTACAATTCAAAATTCAAAATTCAAACATAAAATTATAAAATTGATGAAATTAAAATAAATGAAACCAAACTTATAAAAAATTTAAACCTATTTCAAAAGAAATGAGTTGACTCCAACGTGGCTCGAAACCAAAATAGTTAACTACCCTAAGAACATAGACTTATATATAAAAAGTGTAATATAGATAAATGGATTTGTAGTTGAAGGGAGCTAATTACATCATCAGCTAAGTTCAAGGTGTATAGCCATCAATGGAAGATTTGCTGGCTTTACTGCTAGGAAAGTAGCTCAAAACGAAGGTGACAGGGCATAAACCAAAGAGGAGGCGGCCAATTAACCCGTGAATCTGGAGAGAAGAACCTATAAAACCCACCGGCCTCCACGTCAAACACAGCAGCATCGCGCACATTCGCCCTGCATTCCAAGCTCTCATATCTGTACGTCTCAGTGAAATAAATGGAGTTCCTTTTCAGCCCCGGCCTACCAGCAGCAGGCACCGAAAAAATATGATTGCAGCCAACAAATATTGCTCGATCATCCAAATCACTCGCATTTGCTAGAATCCACCCAGACTCCATCCCTGGTTCCTTTATCATCTGATCAAGCTTTGTGATTCTGATATCGCAAGTTTTCGACATGACATTTGGCTCACCCTCATCCTCATCCACATCCACATCTTCATCTTCATCTTCATCTTCATCTTCACCTTCCAGTGACAGCCCAAGCCTTAACATTTCAGCTTCCCAATCCTTATAAGCATTTACACTTCTACAGATCCGCAAAAAACGACCAGAGAAAAATACAAGATGACTTCGCCTGTTAATCCCAAAGATGTCGCCTTTAATATGTGCCATGACTGTCGGCTTCATCGGGAGAGGTTCAGGAGATTTCCATAATCCGCTCGGCCAATCACATATATGCAGATCGAAGAACATCAAATAGCCAGATGAGTTCACGACATACAGTCTCTGATCTTCCTTACGGTACATCACATCCTCGATTCTGCTGGAGAGCTCGCTGGAGACCGGAACAGGGGTCCATGCCGCATCTCCGACTCTGGCAAAAGCTAGTTGGGTCTGAAGTGATTCGATCCCATAAAACACCGTTGCTACGCCGAAAGGTGGAGAGGAGGTCAGAACAATCTTTAAGAAATATGCGTCGCGAAAGCATTCTCTGGCGTGATAGCGAAAGAATTCTCTGGCATGATAGCTTTCTGCACCGGTGGCCGCGTGCTTGGTGAAGAATCCTACCAGGAAGCCAGCAGGGTTATCATGGAGGAATGTGACTTCGGTGGGATTGGAGAAGAGGGAGAAGAGGGAAGGGAGAGGGAGCTCTTCGCGGGTGAGGGGGTTCAGGACTCGGGGATTGAGGTCGAGGTCGAGGGTCACCAGCCATCCATCCGGCGAAGCGCCGACGCAACGGCGGCCAACCATTTCTGGAACAGGGGAGATTAGTTGAAGCTGGCTGTCGGAGAGTTTGAGGAAAGAGATGTAGTCTGCTTCCTCGTTGTTTTGGTTGGGGAGGAGCATCCATGGAACGGAGGGTGGGATGGGAACGAAGGATGCGCGGTAGCGAGGTGGATTTGGCCAGTCGTTGAGTGGTAGTCCGAGTGACCAGGCCCAGGTTTTGCAGACAGCAGGAAGGCGGATGATGTCGGCCACGAAGAGTTTTTCGGCGATGATGATGAGGAGATGAGGAGGGAGGAGTGGCCAGTTGGCTGGTTTGCTGATGGAGATGTTACAGTGCGGGGGAGAGGGATGACGGATCGACGACGGAGGTGGCAGAGGTGGCGGAGGTGGCAGAGCTGTCAGGCTTTGATCTGGACCTGTGGATGGGGATTGTATAGGAGAAAAATTAGTAATAGATTAAAAAGAGTTTTTTTTTTTTGGCATGTAATGCAGAAGTAGCAGACCGTTAAATTTAAAAGAAAGTTTTTTTCTCTCTTCTCTTTCTACTTCTAGGAGTGTATTTGTACACTTATAAAAAAAAGAGAGAATGTGGGANCTGGCATGTAATGCAGAAGTAGCAGACCGTTAAATTTAAAAGAAAGTTTTTTTTCTCTCTTCTCTTTCTACTTCTAGGAGTGTATTTGTACACTTATAAAAAAGAAGAGAGAATGTGGGAAATTTTCTTTAATACAATTTAATAGTGATGATTTATTACTAAATTTGTTTTATAATNTCTGGCATGTAATGCAGAAGTAGCAGACCGATAAATTTAAAAGAAAGTTTTTTTTTCTCTCTTCTCTTTCTACTTCTAGGAGTGTATTTGTACACTTATAAAAAAAAGAGAGAATGTGGGAAATTTTCTTTAATACAATTTAATAGTGATGATTTATTACTAAATTTGTTTTATAATTTGAATTCAAATATGGTGATAGCCGCTAGTCGACGCGCTTGAGCTCGTTTTGAAGGACGAGGTAACCGTCTGAGTGGTAATCGGGTCTGGCAAAGCAAAAAGCCTGTCAATATGTAAATTGCAGTCGGGCGCCCCTCGTGTGAAGTCTAACCGGTCAACTCTGACAGAGTTATCGATCGTTTGGATGATCAACTATGAGTGTATTCATTTAGCCTGATACCTCGATTGTCTAACCATTGTCCTGATTCACTTGATTACTTTAAGATTTATGCCTTCGAATTTAGTATATACATGCTGGATTTAAAATTTACGTTAANAACTATGAGTGTATTCATTTAGCCTGATACCTCGATTGTCTAACCATTGTCCTGCTTCACTTGATTACTTTAAGATTTATGCCTTCGAATTTAGTATATACATGCTGGATTTAAAATTTACGTTAAATCTATGACTAAATTTGTTTAGTATGTGCTGTCAAGCACACCTAAAAAAACTTTTTCAAGTGATAAANATTAGGTTAAATCTATGACTAAATTTGTTTAGTATGTGCTGTCAAGCACACCTAAAAAAACTTTTTCAAGTGATAAATTGATTATTGTTCGCAGCAATAGCAGCAGTAGCAGTGCATAAAATTTTAAAGAAATTTATTTTATGAACTTTAATATAATTTTAAAAATATTTTATATAGCATATTTTTATTTATTTTTTCTTATTTTTTAAATCAATGTTTCATTCAACTTAAGGATATATTAAGATTGGAAAAAAAACTTTATGTAATTTTATAGAATAGGTTTATTGCATAACTAATCCAATTTAATTAANTAAGATTGGAAAAAAAACTTTATGTAATTTTATAGAATAGGTTTATTGCATAACTAATCCAATTTAATTAAATATAAATCTAACCTTAAAAAAAGCTAAAGCAATTGAGAAACATTAGTATAGTTAAACCAAATCAAACAATCATTAGAAAATTTTTGCAGTATTGAATTAAGACAAAATATATTCATAGCAAGATATAATGAAAAACAAAAATAGGACTTGAAATTTTGTACCAATTTTTAGCACTTTAATCTAACACATTGGTGTGCAAATGAAGAAAATATAACGTTTGTAATGTAGTGGGACCCGATTTCATGAATTAAAAACATTAAAAATTTTGTTTTTTGTGTGACTCGGCCCAAAGTTTGCCTATTTCNTTATAACGTTTGTAATGTAGTGGGGCCCGATTTCATGAATTAAAAACATAAAAAATTTTGTTTTTTGTGTGACTCGGCCCAAAGTTCGCCTATTTCATCGAAAAAAATGAATTATATTATGATGATATTTTTGAGGTATTTTGGTGGTATTCTGATAGCAAATTAGTGGTATTCTAGTGATATTTTGGTGATATTATAGTGATTTTTATGACAATATTTTGGTTGTTTTTTATGGTATATTTGTGATATTTTTGTGGTATTATTATTATATTTTGGTGGTATTTTATTGGTATTCTGGTGATATTTTTGTGATATTATGGTGATATTCTTATGACATTATGATATAATAATACTGGTATTCTGATAGTATTATAGTTGTATACTTATGATATTTTGCTCGTTGGCTTGAAGTATTTAGTTCGAAATCATATCACTAGAATGTCAATAGTATACTACCGAAATACCACTAGAATATCACCATAAAATAACTCATTTTTTTNTGTAATACCACCAAAATATCACTAGAATGTCAATAGTATACTACCGAAATACCATTAGAATATCACCATAAAATAACTCATTTTTTTATGAAACAGATAATCTTCTTGTTGGGTGACGCAAATAGATAGTTTTTTTCACATTCTTTTTGAATTCATAAAATCGGATCCTACAACATCACAAATGATGCCGAATTATTGAAGTTCGGGCATAAAACTGTGTGTGGACTTTAGACGCAATTATTTTCTTGTGCGAATGCAGCATTTTCCCTCATTTATTTTCATAACAACATAACAAAACAAAAAAATACTGAAAATACAACGCAACCATAATAAAGGTTGATATAAAAAGTAAAATACCTTGGCTTGAAGTATTTAGTTCGAGACTTCTCATAAGGTGACGAATTGTTGTACTTGTGGCCGCAAATATCCCATTGTAGAAGCGGGAAAGCGTGTTGGGCTTACTGTAAGAAGCGTTAGAGCATTCTTGTGGAGCACCTTGGCCAACCATTTATAAAATTGAAAACTTTAGCAAAACTAATCCAAATCAAATGATTATTTGAAAAGCTTTACACTATTGAATTGGGATAATATGAACATTGTCATTGTTGGGTCTCAAATTTAAGGTGCGAAAAATAAAATATTGCATTAGGTAATCAACAACAAGTGTAAAATATTTATGGAATAATCAAAACATAAATTCTTTAAATCATTGTGTAAATGTTAGGGTGTCCCTTGGAAGTGACATGTTGTATGACCTGAATACAATGAATATTGTGTAAGAGCCGCTACACCGATGCCCTCATGTAGTGTTAAATAAATAAAAGTTCTCACAATATAGATGTATGCGGGCAAAAAATAATTATCCATGAAACTAATATTATAATAAGATATTGGAATATAGAGACTTTAACCGTTAAATTAATGAAATTAGTACACATTATGGTTCATAGAAAGATAAATATTTTATGCATTCAAATAATAAAATGAGTTGGAGATAAGATTAAGAAGATTGATAGCGCAGGTTTTTGACTTGGATATTTAGGTAGGATTCACACTAAAAATTATGTAGGCGTAATTATAAATAAAAGTTTAACGGACAATGTTGTAAGAGTTAACAGAATNACAGGTTTTTGACTTGGATATTTAGGTAGGAGTCACACTAAAAATTATGTAGGCGTAATTATAAATAAAAGTTTAACGGACAATGTTGTAAGAGTTAACAGAATTATAAATAGAATTATAACCCTAAAGATTGTTGTTGATATTAAGAACTTTAATGTTATAAGTGTTCATGCGCTTTAAGCAGATTTAAATATAAGTTCAAAAGAAAATTTTTGGAATAACCTTCAAGAATTAATGCAAATGATACCTCTTAAAGAAAAATTTTTTATTAAAGGAGTTTAATCGGTCATGTTAGTAAAATAGTAGAATATCTAAGAATTATTCATCGTGATTATGATTTTAGAGTGATAAATGAAGACGAGAAAAACATATTAAATTTTGTTTTAGCTTTATGATTTCGTTATTACTAATATTTTGTTTAAGAAAAAAGACATGCATATTATCAATTCTAATAATGGATGTAATAAAATATAAATTGATTATTTTTTTATGAGAAAAAAATAAAATGAGATCTAAGAATGGATCTAAAAAGACTAGTGCATGTTCTATAACTACATGAAAATATGACATTCAATAGGATACAATGAAGAAAAAAAAGTATTTATCCGACCTCACCTAGTGGGATAAAAGAAGCTTATTATTATAATTGCTATTAAATTGGNACTCACATGAAATTTATCGAAATAGACTACCATTTTATCAGGGATCATATTCAACCGGAGAGCTACAAATTCACTATATCACTACTCAGAACCAACCTGCTGACAACCTCACCAAACCTCTGCCCAAACGAAGGTTTGACAAGTTAAAATCCAAGTTAATGGCGTATACTCAACCCATCACCTTGTCAGGACTGAAAACAACCACATAACAACTGGCACAAAAGGCAAAATTGATTAGAAGAAATCACCGAAATCCCAACATGAAAGATAAGTTTGTTATAACCTTCACCTAAAATGTTATGTTTTATTTACATTTATATCCTATGTCTTTTTGCTCAAGAGATTTTGAAGGAGTGTAGTATTTTCTAATTCTTTCCTTCTTTCTCATTTTCTGCTTTTCATAGATTGTGGCCACACAATTCCCTTCAAACATATGAGGATGTACAATGCAATCTTGACCGCGTAACATGCATCTATAACATCTCCCCACATTGTACTATTGTAGAGCTAATNTCAAACATCTCGTTTAATGTCAATCAACTCTCTCAACGAATGTATACTCTTGCTAAATACCACCATCAATTACTTAAACATGTATTTTGTTATTTACAAGGTACAACGGACCACGACATCCTCACTACATCTGCTTATCTCACATTACAAACCTTCTAGGATTCTGCTTGAGTAGCTAATTCTTCAAGTCGCCAGTCCACTACAGGCTATTATTACTCGTACTTGGTTATCGCACTGATCTTGTGGACGGTTTAGAAGCAACATACGGTTGCTAGATCTTCAAATGAGACGGAATACCANTTCAGAAGACGGCAACCTCAGGGCTCAGAGACACACTCATTGAGGTTTTTCAATCTCATCTGTCTTGGCGGTCATGAGTTTCCTTCTTTCAGCTGCTTCACATCTCTGCAAGTCTAGCGGTGATGCAGCCACAGAAGATGTATGGTTCTCTGGCAAGCTACGGTGGTCGACCGACACGTTAAACCAGCTTGGTTTGTATGATGGGATGTCGTATGCAATTTATGTTTAGGGCATGAAGTTTTTATGTATGGCATGAGGATATAAGCTGTCTGATTTGAGTGGTGTTGTTAGTTGTATCAGTTTAATTGGAAGTGATAGGGAGGTTTAGGCCATAATTGATTAGTGGAGAAAATTCCTTTTGCATCTTAATTCTATGATTTCTCTTGAGGAATTTGGGTTGATGGTATCGAGATAGAAGTTGCTGAAGTGAACTACATACTTATGGCTTCCTTCGAAGGTGTTTTGCTGTTTGGCGAAGTTCCTTTAAAAGTAGTGTTGAGGAACAGGTATCGTCATTTCCTTTTTAAAACAACGAAAAATTTTTGTTCCCTTAAAATAATTTGAGGAGACGTCAGGATATGCTATTTTATCAAACAGAACATAAATTTACATGTTCACTCGACAAAATGGAGCGTGATTGTATTCTGTAGATTGATGTAGTATTTGAATGCTCAAATTTTGTTAATTAAAGTATTGAAAAAAATTGATTAAATATCTACAGTCAAATTTTTAAGGAAGATTTTTCTCAAATAAAACAATTCTAGCAAGTCTTTAACATTGCTTATTATTGAGATGAATGAACCAAATATTAAAAAAGTTACTCATGCCTTAACCCACTTAGAACCTGTTCAAGACTATGTAATTAAATCATTATTTTTTTAAATAATAAGTGCAAATTTAATCATACGCATATAGCATATGCATTGTCTTGAATTCAGAACCTTTTGGGTGCAACACTAAACTCTCAAGCAACCAACTAAGATGCCTAACAAAAAAATTGTTTTGACAGCCCTAATCTCGTAGTCATAGAATGTTAAGGGTTTGGCAAGATTTAAATCTTATTTTTTATATTAAAATATCATTTAAATATAATTTAGTATATTTTTTTATCTTTTTTTATTAATAATTTAATTGATTATAAANGCAGCAGTTTCCCCCTTTTAACCTCTCTCCCTCATTTATGTTTTCTTATTACTATAGTGAAACAAGAATGACTTACATGTTTTATTTTTCTCCATATTTTTATTTCTGAAGTAAAAAATTATCTTTCATATATATTAACTTCTAAACTCAATTAGAGAACTAATACGAAAAGAGTGTCTCACTCTAACTAACTCTCAAACATGATTAGAGAACTAATTGAAAAAAGTGCCGGGCTTCCACTCCCAAACTCGATCCGAGAACTAGTTGAAAAATGTGTTTGACTCTAACTCCTAAACGCGATTATAGAACCAATGAGAGAAAAATCTCGGGATTTAACTCCTAAACTTGATTAGAAAACTAATAACAAAAAAGTGTCGGGCTTCAACTCCCAAACTCAATTCGAGAACTAATTAGAAATTATGTCGTGCTTAAACTCCCAAGCTTGATTAGCAATATAATAAAAAAATATGCGGGGCTTTAACTCTCAAACTCAATAACATAACTATTTGAAAAATGTGATGAGCTCTAACCCTCAAATTCAAGTAAAAAACTAAATAGAAAAATGTTTCTAGTTCTAACTCCTTACTTTGCTTATATTGCTAGCCTAGAAAGAAGATTTGGCTTTTGGCATCCTGGACCATAGCCTTTATAAGCTAATTGGGGATGTTGGGCTCTACCTCTCCTACACAGTTGAAATTTCAACTGGAAATGAAACCTTAGGACTTGCTAAAATCTACCAAACTTAGGATAAAAGAGCACATTCCTTTCTTCTTTTCCCTCTTACGAAAAAGCATATGACTTTGTATCGAGAGAAAGAAAAGGGTGTCCACTAGAAAAACTAAAAAAAGATAGGATGGCTAAAGAAACCCTTCCATGAGTCCAATGAGTGACTTTCCTTATGGATAATACTTGGGTTTTTGATAATTTGGACCCAGCCCCTTAAAAGCTAACCTAGAGAGAGTCTCATGCATTCAAATGTGGACACATGGTTCATGCTGGGACAACTAAATTTAAGTTTTGTTGGCCTTGACCCAACCTCGCTAAACCGAGAATGTCAGGCTCTATCTCCCTAACGCGATTGATATGTTAACCGAAAGAAAATATTAGTATTAGTAAATCGTACCGAGCCAAAATTGGCCAAACCAAGAAATTAAAGGAGAGAAGCATTTCCCTTCTGAAAATCCTATAAATGAAAATATGACTCACTGGGAATTCTAAGAGATCAAGTTTAGTCTAAAGAGGATGCCCACTGATCGTATATTTGGCTCCTAACTCGGCCTTGAGGCTGAATCAATGATTTGGGTTCTGCCTGCCTGATACCGTTTGTAAACTATCCCAAGAAAGAAATGGATTTTGTAACCTTTACCTAGTTGACATGAATCGAATAAAAAAACATGACATAGTCCTACCCTATCCTTTTTCCCAAAAGAAAGTGTATAACTAAATGAGGATAATATGCATGTCAACCCGACTCAAAGAATACACCATCAGTTCAAAGTATGATTTTCTACAAGGATGTACTTATTTGAGTTTTATTAATTTGGACCCAACTAAATTGGCTGAACCGACTGTTGATGGGTTGGCAACTTGGACCCAGCCTTTGGAATGACATAATTAGCTTCTTTAAGACACTCCTTAATTGGAGATTTAATGACTTTATCTCTCATTTTCTGGTGTTTTGAATGTCAGCCAAACGGCTAAGACAAAATACAATCAGGAGGAGTGCAAGTCTTTCTCTTAAAAATTATGAAAGACTAGATCCCTATGATAGAGAGAATGTTTACCATAACATAAGATCATCTTATCTCTTTCTACTTTGCATATAAGTGTTAATGGAGTGATTTGACTAGGGTAACAATTTGTAATTTTCCATAAGTCAGAAAAGTAATAAACATGGGAAACTATAATTTCTATTAAAAAGTCAATAAATAAAAATAGAAAATATATAATGAATGAAATTAAAAATAAAAAGTATAAAATGTAAATAAGATTGTTCTACATCAGATTAGAAATATTTGAGAACCCATGGTAATCAATAAAGTTGATAAAATGAAGTTTGCAACATAAATTGATCACGTAATGGAATGATTGGTATATTTGTATTTTAAAAAATTATAAATATACATTTTCTTAATCAAGAGTTTTCTTAAGAAATTTATCTCTTATGATGTAATTAACTTTAGGGGTTTGCATTAATAAGAAGTTTATAACCCATATTAATTTCAATTTATCCATCTTTTGGGTTAAGTAGGTGGAAAATTTTTAGTTTAAGCATAGATTCATCGAATATTGAGCAAAATTATTTATTTGAGTGATTGAATTTATTATAAAGTAACATTTTTATCTTTTAAGATAGTATGTTGGTTTTAATGCCCTATTTGATTACAAAAAAAAAAGAGTAGACATATTCAAAATTTGTATGGTTGACAGAAAATAAACCAACACTTAACGAGCTTCTGTCCGAGCGTCAAATGTGCATACTCGCGTGCTTTTAATGATACTATTCATGAAAATAAACGAGTTAGATAAAGTCATGTTCAAGCTTGTTCATTTAACTATCAAGTATTCATAAAACTATTCAAGCTTATTTGATAATTTAATGAAACAAACATAAACAAGCTCTTATTGAACCAAGCTATGTGTTGAAAATGCTGCAGGTAATTTCAATTAAAGTTTGCATTCATAAGAAATTACAGGTTCGTGAAAAGGAATATTTAAAGGTAAGACTTTATTCATAAGTTTAAGTGTTCGATATGTAAATACACGTGAATTGAGTTGTATATACGTAAATATCTCATTTGATGTCTAATGTCTCTTTATTCAGGTCATCAGTAGAATTATCCGCGGCAGAGTCTCCATTTTCGAACCTCCCCCATCAACATTGGATCGTCAATCATAAAAATTGAAGATTTAATTACAAGTCGTACTTTAAATTTAATGTTTTTTATTTATTTTTTTTAGGTTTATGTAAAGCATAAGAATATGCATTAAATATAGTTTTTTTTGAAATATTCAATAAAATTGTTTTTTTAGATTTTGATTTTTATTTGAGATTTTATTTGTATTTTTTGTCCTCTTGTTTATTTCGTAAATTATAAAATTTGTTATAAAATGGTTCTTATTTTATAATTTTTTTTAAAATAATATTAATATTCGTATTGTATAAAATTTTATATTCAATTTGCTCTTGTAAATTTTTTTATAAAATGTCTTGAACTATTTTGCGCTTGAAAATTTTTTATATAAAATTATTAATTAATTTTTTTTAAATAATAATAATTATAATAATTATTATAATAATTTTATATTCAAACGAGTCAATTTCGAGCCGAACACAAACAGGAAAATATTAAAGTCGAACACGAACACACTGTTCACGAGCTATATTTCAAACACAAGCTAATTTCGAACGAGCTGAACACAAGTCCAGTCTGAGCTCGCTCAGAATGTGTGCCACCAATCATGCACACATTCTTATGTTCTTTTTATTCAATTCTACCTTCAAATAATGCATAATATTAGGATTTCTAAAAATGTATAATCATTGTAAGGGCATATTAATAATCTTACATCCGTACCCTCTACGTCTATAAATATGAGATCATTAACCAAAAAAATTACTCATTCCTTTCTACAAAACAATTTCGGATTCAAGCTCATGGATTTTTTTTTTCAAAAATACAAAAAATTACTAGAAACTAAGCAACATTTTTCTATATTTAAGTTGGCAACATATAAAATTTACTCAAATTTTAAAAGTATATAATAGAAAAAAATGAATGAAAAACCAGCAAGCCATCAGCTNGAGTCAATTTCGAGCCGAACACAAACAGGAAAATATTATTCAAGCCGAACAAGAACACACTGTTCACGAGCTATATTTCGAACACAAGCTAATTTCGAACGAGCCGAACACGAGCCCAGCCCGAGCTCTCTCAGAATTTGTCCACCAATCATGCACACATTCTTATGTTCTTTTTATTCAATTCTACCTTCAAATAATGCATAATATTAGAATTTCTAAAAATGTATATTCATTACAAGGGCATAGTAATAATCTTACATTCGTACCCTCTACGTCTATAAATATGAGATCATTAACCAAAAAAATTACTCATTTCTACTGTTCATTATTGCTCTCTCTCAATATATTTCTCTTTCTACAAAGCAATATTCATTACATGTGTCTCCTGGACAATTTCAGATTCAAGCTCATTGATTTTTTTTCCACAATACAAAAAATTACTAGAAACTAAGCAACATTTTTCTATATTTAAGTTGGCAACATATAAAATTTACTCAAATTTTAAAAGTATATAATAGAAAAAAATGAATGAAAAACCAGCAAGCCATCAACTAAAGTCGTGAGGCATCGAGTACTCATCCTGCACTAATCGTACTTTAAAAATTAATCAGGAAAGAAAATCAAAATGAAGCCCAGAGGGCATAAACCATACTGGAGGCGGCCAATTAACCTGCGAAGCCAAAGAGAAAAACCTCCCGAAAATCCCGGTCTCCATGTCGAAGACAGCAGCATCACGCACATGCTGCCTCCAATCTAAAAAATATCTCGACATCTCCGTGAAATAAACTGAGTATTTTCTCAGCCCAGACCTACCA
>JXCR01116131.1:3056-24152 GCA_002079205.1 Phalaenopsis hybrid cultivar
ATCTTGGTAATTTGGTCATTTTTGGAAATTTTGACAAATTTGGATGTATTCAAGATGTTTGAAATGGGTTTTGATCAATTTTGGGTATTTTGGCAAAATTTGGGAATATTAGCCAAATTTGGGTACCAAGGGCAGTTAGGTAATTTGGAGGTGTCTAGGGGCAAAAGACCAAGTTAGGCATTTCACATAGAATTGGATAGATATCCATTCTAAATGAACCATGGATTAATGCATTGTGAAGATATGGTGTATCCTAGTTCCAAGTCACCACCCAAGGTTGACCCTAAAGCCAAGTAATCCTTATAGGGACTTTTCTTGAATTCTCTTATAATGATCTTACCTACTAAATGCTAGAGGTTAAGATCAGTGGAATTTCAAGTTGAGTAAAAAAAAAAAAAAACTTTGAATTTCTAATGGTGGGGTACCTCTTCTAATTTTCTAAGACTAGTCAATAGGAAAGTCCTATGGCTAGACCTAGGCTACTAAAGAAGTTTTCTAGACCTCAACCAAAAATGAGGTCAACAGGGATAGATACAGGATTTGAGGTACAATGCTCTTTCATTTTAAACTATGAGAATTATGGGGTCAGTTTGATTTCATACTTCAACGTCCTTTCTAAGCGGGCGACGGGATTTCGATTCCAGCCACCGACAGCTTCTTACGGGCAACCCCATAAACAAAACCATCCCCGAAATAACGCCGACAGGAACCTACGACCAAGTTAAGTGATTTTTGCAAAATAAGATTTAATTAATTGATTTGACCCATATTATCTAATGTAGATTTTAAATTTTATAAAAATTCACATTTGTGGAACAATAGACTTGCTCCACCTATCATCAAAATTATTTACACTAACATCTTGTTTTAAATATTATTGCTAATCCCTTAAACCATTCCTTACTAATTAACTTTTGTGACATGATGTATTATTGAGTTCAAGGTGTATAGATAGGGTTGTTATAGACAAAACTAGATAAATTAACACATCAAATAATTACTAAGTACAATCTACTCCAAGATGCTTGAATAACAGAAAATTATTTTATAATTGAAAGCATCTAATTTAATTAACTTATACAAAACTTATATGAATAAAGTTAATATTGTTAACACAAGCTAAAATTATAATATTTGGCTAGTTCTATTAAAAGATAAAGTTTTGATATATTGATGAGATGAGAGACCAAAAAAGTATTTGAGGAACTTACTATCTCACTAAAAATTTATGATACTCAAATATGTTTTATGGTAGGTTTAAGTGAAGGGTTATGTCAAATTTGTNAAAAAAAGTATTTGTGGAACTTACTATCTCACTAAAAATTTGTGATACTCAAATATGTTTTATGGTCGGTTTAAGTGAAGGGTTATGTCAAATTTGTGGAACCAATTATTATTAGGATTCCATAAATTCAATAAAATTACTAGTTGACCAAAAAAATATATTAAGTTACTTGATTATACAACACAACAAAATAAAAATAACATGCATAAGTATTTTAACCAAATGAAAATAAAGAAATGCATCTTTATGAATGTTAATCTCAAAAACATGCCATTGATTTCAGTTTTTTGGCTTTTATACCAAAACTTGGAGAGGAGTGTAGTTTGTGCCTTCTAAAAATTGGCTTTTTTAGGTTATGTTAATTCTATAGATTTTAATGTTGTTGATAAGGAAAATATTTAACTTTTGGTTGACAGATCTATGGGTAGCTACAAGTTATGGGTTGAACAAGCATGTTTTCAGCCCACACTTATAANGATAGCAAGACTCGGAGAGGAGTGTAGTTTGTGCCTTCTAAAAATTGGTTTTTTTAGGTTAGATTAATTCAATAGATTTTAATGTTGTTGATAAGGAAAATATTTAAATTTTGGTTGACAGATCTATGGGTAGCTACAAGTTATGGGTTGAACAAGCATGTTTTCAGCCCACACTTATAAGAAATTTGACATCAAGCCCTTTTTATATAGAAAATATGTAACTTTGGAATTGTAAGAAACAATAGAGTTTATTTTTGTTTGCCTGAATGTGTTCTAAAAATAATCATGAAAATTATTATCTATTGACCTTTTCTTAAAAATTTTTATTTAAAAAAAAAGATTATGCAAACCAAGTAAAGCTATAAGGATTTAAATGTATGTTTGCACTTGGAGAAGGGATTTTATGCATTAAAATAATTAAAAAGCTTAATCTACTTTGGATCTAAAGGATTTCAAAAGATTATATGTGCTTTAATTCAATGAAAATGAAATGGAAACAACCCTAGATAAGATTTAATTCTTTATGGTAAAAAAATTTGAAAATGGAATAACGATGTAAAGTATTATCAAAGTAATATTACCATTTTAATAAAAAAAATTAGCAAGTATAAGATAANTTTTGTTTGCCTGAATGTGTTCTAAAAATAATCATGAAAATTATTATCTATTGACATTTTTTAAAAAATTTTTATTTAAAAAAAAAAGATTATGCAAACCAAGTAAAGCTATAAGGATTTAAATGTATGTTTGCACTTGGAGAAGGGATTTTATGCATTAAAATAATTAGAACGCTCCTTTTAATGGAAAAAAAACTATATCTACTTTGGATCTAAAGGATTTCAAAAGATAATATGTGCTTTAATTCAATAAAAATGAAATGGAAACAACCCTAGATAAGATTTAATTCTTTATGGTGAAAAAATTTGAAAAGGGAATAACGATGTAAAGTATTATCAAAGTAATATTACCATTTTAATAAAAAAAATTAGCAAGTATAAGATACGAAGAGTTATTACTTACGAAAGCAATAAGTCTGTTGAGTATTACAAAAGATCTGCCTTCTTGAGAGGGACGCCAAGCCTTTGAATCTTCGATGAAACTCTAATTTTCTCATAAATATTCACCTTTTTTTATACTTAATCAAACCAACAAAACCTAAAACCAATATAACTATAGAGGAATAAAAAGGACACATGGGACAAACCCTCCTTTGAATTGAAGGAAGGAGGGTAATGCTTTATAAACCCTACAAAATCTTAAAAATTTAACTATCTCTATTCATGCAATTAGTCCTCTAATACATTTTCATGCCATATTCACATAAATTAAAACTTTAAAATTTCAATTCCTTAATAAAACTCTATATTTCAAAATGAACCTATAAAAGCCATTAAAAATAAGGACTTCTACCAAGAAATCCTGTGAGGTTGACACGGTCAAGCTTTCTCATGAAAGTGAAGAATTAGAACAAAATGCCTACTTATATTACTTAGCCTTATCATCTGAACTACAAATATATACTATACATAAAAGTTCTTGACCATATTCTCCTTCCAAGACTAACTAAGTTTCTTATCGCTTATCCAACTTATGATGCCAAATACATACCAAACCAGCTCAATATTTTTCATTGTAAGACTAATATTTTCTCCAGATTTTTCTATGCATCAGATATCTTTTGATATACTAAATTAGCGGTTCTAGAGTCATCCAACCATATTTAGATTTTCCTGCAGTCATAAAATACATTATATAATACATGTGTACGTATGAATGGTCCCTAATTTTTACATTTGTCCACCGACTCCCTCTGCAAATTACGTATTAGTTTGATATTTTTAGTTTAACCCTCCACTATCTCGTTGACTTTGACTTCTAGAGACATCCAATGTTCATATGATGGCCCTGTGGGTACACGTGAGAGGTGGCCCACATGGTGCCAACAAGCTGGATGGTTTGACTGAGGGCAAGGGATATGCTTTGACATTTTTAATTACAGTTGGAGATAGATGGCGGGCACTAGTGACAAGTGATAATGAGTTAAAACAAAATAAAGTGATCTTTGGTGTTTAATATTTGGGAAAATGTTTTATTGTTTGTTGTTAATTAGTTTTTGGTGAATGTAAGGGTTTGGTCAAACAACAACCTCATACTACTTTATTGTCAAAACAAAGTTAAGGTAAGATAAGACGTGATTCTATCTTTCTTAGTTTTGTTTAAATGTGGTGTCTTTTTCATGGAAGGATTAATGTTCATAATACATTATTTAATTGAATAAACTATAAACACACTACATATATATCTCTCTCTCTCTCTCTCTCGGAAGAAAGAGAGAGAATGAAGGAATGAAATAGCGATTGCCCCCAGTGGAGTAAAGTGGGGGTCTTCTTGGGGCTCTCGGATCCATTTTATATATTAAAAGAAGTTGTTATAAAGGAAGGGAAGAGTAATACATAAATGGTTGAAAGTACAAATTACCTCCTCCCTTACACTAAAAAGATCCTCAAATAGATCATGGGGGTATTTTAAAAATTACATCATTGCATGAGGGAGTTAAAAGTTATTATACCCTTAGATGTTACAAGTTATTGTGCTATTGTGAGTTACAAGTTATTATTGTCCCTGGGAGTCGTCAATTATTATGCCATTGAATGTTTTCAGTTATTATTGTCTTCATTGGCACTTTTTTCGTATATCTAGCACCATTTTGTAATTCTGGTTGGGGCGCCCGGCTGAATGAGGTGGTTGGTCGGTCTCTACTACGTTCAACTTTTTTTTGAAATTACATAAATGTCTTCCAAGTCTCTCACTTCTTGGAAGTGAAGTTGCGATAAAATTGAGAGGCTTTAAATATAGAAAATGAAAATACAATTATTATACTCCTTTGATTCAGCGTCTCTGCGCCATATTTTATGCTGCCCTGCAAAGCTCTCTTGAGCTTTTCCGGTCTATTTTTTATTTGCGTTGTCAATTGGCTAACGTACCTTTGGTTGGTTGTGGTGACTTGATCGATCTTAATGGTTTCATCTGTCACTTAATTAATAGTGTTATTTTGTTCATTTTATTTTTAAGGAAAATGCATAAAATTGTTTTGCAACCTTCACGAATATACAGGTAGAGTGAGAGTTTTTGTTGTTTTTCACCTTCATTATAGTATTTTACATCCATCGATCTATTAGTTTATGATAGAATGTTCGTGTTGGTTGATTTGCTCACCTCATAGGGGAGTTGTTGATTGGCTTCCTCCAGAGGCGAGAAGTTGATCGGCTCCCACCAGAGGGGAGTCGTTCATTACACTCACCCAGAGGGGAGTCGTTGATTCTACTCACCTCATTGAAGGGTCTTTGATTTGTTTGGATAGTTCCAATTTCTCAAGTGTCGGCCTAATTGTTTTGTCTCTGTCGAACATAAGAAAGGATAATTAGAAGAATTTATATATAGATTTTCAAAAAAAAAAAATATTAAAGCTAATCATTTCAAACGCCCGGATATTTCGATCTCTTGGGTATTTCGATTGTTCTGATTTGTGATGACCTGGTGGTCGACCAGAAGTAGGTGGTCAGCCGTTGGCGACTGGATCAGTGGTTGGCTGAAGATAGTTGCTAACTGGAGGCTGGCTTGCGAAAAAAAAAAATTATGGTATTTATGTAAATACATTAATAAGAGAATAGAGTGATCTATATGTAAATCTTCGTTGATTTTAATTGTTAGTTGGAGACAGGTGATTAGAAAGAAGCACCATGTCGGCCGGAGGTGGTTGCATCAATAGTCGACCAGAGGAAGTTGCTGGTCGGATTGTAGCATGCCAGAAGCACAAATGAATTGAGTGGTATGTACATAAATATTAGATTACATAACAATTCCATGGTATGTATGTTAATTTTCCCTGATTTGAAGATGGTAGGTCGAAGGCAGATGATATGTTAGAAGCAGATGGTCAGTTGGAGGAGGCTAAATCAGCGTTCGGTTGGAGGCAGGTGATCGGTCTACAAAGGCTTCCACATGTTAAAGAGGCAGCCGACTAGCAATGTAGACGACTAGCAAGGCAATTAGCCAGGTGCATCTTTGCGAAGGTAGGCTGGGGTGAGAAAGAGATGGGCGGGAAAGGCTTCGATGAGAACGANCTGGAGGCAGGTGATCGGTCTACAAAGGCTTCCACACATTAAAGAGGCAGCCGACTAGCAATGTAGAGGACTAGCAAGGCAATCAGCCAGGTGCATCTTTGCGAAGGTAGGCTGGGGTGAGAAAGAGATGGGCGGGAAAGGCTTCGATGAGAACGATGTAGTTGGATGCCTGACTAGTCGATCGGCAGTTGGCAGGAGTTTCAGTTGACAAACAGTTGTTTGCGTGTGAAGCAGACCAACATGGGAGAGATATATTTCTACAAGGAGTGAGAAGCATAAATTTTAGTGCGCGCGAGCCCGCTGTTGTGCATGTTCCTTTTTTGTGCTCTTTTTTAGAAGANAAGTCGATCGGCAGTTGGCAGGAGTTTCAGTTGACAAACAGTTGTTTGCGTGTGAAGCAGGCCAACATGGGAGAGATATATTTCTACAAGGAGGGAGAAGCATAAATTTTAGTGCGCGCGAGCCCGCTGTTGTGCATGTTCCTTTTTTGTGCTCTTTTTTAGAAGAGTAGCTCTAAAGACTTTTCTTCAAGGTTGTCCGTCTTCTTGTTGACGACATGATTCAACATTCACTGCGCGAATATTGAATCCAAATGTGTCCTGTAAACCATGCCCAAAACATAGAGTGNAGAAGAGTATCTCTAAAGACTTTTCTTCAAGGTTGTCCGTCTTCTTGTTGACGACATGATTCCACATTCACTGCGCGAATATTGAATCCAAATGTGTCCTGTAAACCATGCCCAAAACATAGAGTGTTGGCATTGAGGGAGAGGAAAAGCGCGAGAGAGAATGGAGTGACACAATGAATGCCCCCAACGGGGTAAAGTGTGGGTGTTCCCTTGGCTCTCAGACTCATTTTATATATTAAAAGAAGTTATTCTAATAGAAAAGGGGAACAAAAAGCTTGAAAAGCTAAAAAACACTCCTCCCCTTTATATGAAAAGGAATCTCTTATTTATATCATAGGTTGATCTTGAAAAACACTTGATTACCTCTCTGACTTATAAGTTGTTATGCCCATAAGAATTACAAATTATTATGCACCTATCGATTATTTTTGTCTCTGGGAGTTACCAGTTACTTTCTATCTTGGAGTTACATATTATTATTGTCTTCATTGCCATTTTTTCATATATTTGACACCTTTTCATTTGTCCCTCACTTTTCATTGTTGTGTCCATCCAGCAATATGATTAGCCCGTCAGTTGAGCTGGCTAGCCGAATACCGTCATCATTTTTTCAGACATGCAGATTTCAAAACATTTCTTAATGAAGCCACATCGATCAAGTTATATAATTCCTGCCAATGTACTAAGCTACNAATGTGTCCATCCAACAATATGATTAGCCCGTCAGTTGAGCTGGCTAGCCGAATACCGTCATCATTTTTTCAGACAGACAGATTTCAAAACATTTCTTAATGAAGCCACATCGATCAAGTTATATAATTCCTGCCAATGTACTAAGCTACCTAAACCAAAATTTTCCCATTTTTCCTCTCGACATTATTCTCTGAAGAAACATTTCAGAAGATCACTACTTCTTTACCACTCTTATTATTACTGCTTTGTGTTTATGTTTTTTCATTTCATGGACTGAGAAATGCCTGGCGAGCACACAATACGAATTTTGTTGAGCAAAATCCCACAGCAATTCCAGATCGAGAAACGCGTCGAGGACAATAAACTATACGTAAAATATTGGATCACGCTTATCTTTAGCAAGTTTTTGTTAGGAATGTCGGCAGCATTTTTTCTTAAAAAATTGCGAGTTGGAAAGGGACGTGCCTGTACAAACAATTAATACTACTATTTATATGACTCGTGCTTATCCTGCTCACTAACATTCAGGAATTAGACTTCATAATTTTCTTCTAGGAGAGAAGAAAATCCCATCTTAGTTCTGAACCAGAACTTNGTCTTAAAAAATTGCGAGTAGGAAAGGGACGTGCCTGTACAAAGAATTAATACTACTATTTATATGACTCGTGCTTATCCTGCCCACTAATATTCAGGAATTAGACTTCATAATTTTCTTCTAGGAGAGAAGAAAATCCCATCTTAGTTCTGAACTAGAACTTTACCGAAGAGTTTGCTTGAATGGCAAATGACTGTTGAATGATAAAAAAACATTCTTTCAATTGAAATAATAGCAAATATTTTCCTGGAGGTCCATTCCATGGTTTTAACATTATTTCATTTTTCTTATTTGCTTTGGCATTGTGGTACAACTTGCTTTCTGCTAGGATGAGATTTAACTTTCTCAATTATGACCTGTTTGGGAAAATAATGTGCATACTTCTTGTGAATGCATGAATAAAATAAATGCTAATGAGAAGAGGGAATATATTGGCCCAATGTTGTAATTATGATTATCTTTAGAGAAAGTAAGGGTTGAGTTGATGGGTGGGGTCAATGTTAAGCGTTANCAGAACTTTACCGAAGAGTTTGCTTGAATGGCAAATGACTGTTGAATGATAAAAAAACTTTCTTTCAATTGAAACAATAGCAAATATTTTCCTGGAGGTTCATTCCATGGTTTTAACATTATTTCATTGTTCTTATTTGCTTTGGCATTGTGATACAACTTGCTTTCTGCTAGGATGAGATTTAACTTTCTCAATTATGACCTCTTGGGCAAAATAATGTGCATACTTCTTGTGAATGCATGAATAGAATAAATGCTAATGAGAAGAGGGAATATATTGGGCTAATGTTGTAATTATGATTATCTTTAGAGAAAGTAAGGGTTGAGTTGATGGGTGGGGTCAATGTTAAGCCTTAGTGGCAACTAGGTTAGAAATTAGTAGTTGGAGGGTGGTTGGAATGTAGTTCTCATAGTTGGAGAGAGTGCACTTTTATCAAGTCATTCACAGTAGAGTGCTAAGTCGTTAATTTTTAAGACTATCTCAAAATATACTATGAGTAAATTGCAATAAAATAAAGCAATATAAATTGTACAAGTAAATCAGTCAAAGGCATTAAAACCTTAAGCAGTTTAGTACTTTAGGATACATCCACACCAAAGTGTAAATGGCAATCTATGTTTTTTGGAAAAGTGGTTGTCTCAACAATCCTCTGCTCTTCATAGGCAAAGAAGCCTCCATAACACGATTCCCTTAAATTACTTTTTTATCTTTCACATGATTTTGCAGGACAGGTACCACCTTTATGCCTTCTTTGTAACAACCACTAAGCAACAGCCAATACAATATTATTATCTAAGAAACATAAAATGTTAAAATAATCATACATATTGGTTTGTATTGTATGAAGATGTTTTGCTCAATACACTAGAGACCAAATATGAAACCAATAGATCCACAAGCATTCTAATTTACTTCAATTTTTTTTATGATTAAAGAGTTTAATATATTTTGCTATCTAAAATGTTTGATGGCTAGGTTATTGTCAATATCTAGTCTTAGTGTTGTATCATAGTAAAAGCATTAGTATTTTCATATTTTATGAGAGTAACTATATAATTAACTTGCAATATGAAATTATATCAATTTAATGTTTATTCTTAACAGGGAAAATAACAANATTAAAGAGTTTAATATATTTTGCTATATAAAATGTTTGATGGCTAGGTTATGGTCGATATCTAGTCTTAGTGTTGTATCATAGTAAAAGCATTAGTATTTTCATATTTTATGAGGGTAACTATATAATTAACTTGCAATATGAAATTATATCAATTTAATGTTTATTCTTAACAGGGAAAATAACAAATAAAATTATCTTACCATGTTATCTTAATATTGGCCAGTAATACTCATTAATTGTGTTGACCATGTAAAATACAAATTTTTAAAAAATTTGGATGCTAAATAGGAATTTAAGAAGGCATATTAAGGGTTTGTTAAGATTTGTAAGATTTTGTGAAAGCTCGATAATAATTAATTTTANAAATTAATTGTGTTGACCATGTAAAATACAAATTTTTAAAAAATTTGGATGCTAAATAAGATTTAAGAAGGCATATTAAGGGTTTGTTAAGATTTGTAAGATTTTGTGAAAGCTCGATAATAATTAATTTTAATAGATATAACCCTATGCATGCAGATTTGTTTAAAATTGCTAATTATCTTTTTGTGGAAACCCCTCAAAATTTATGAATGTCCATAAATGGTGACAAAATTATGACATTATATTTTGAAATAACCAACATGTTTTTTAAAATAAAATTATATTTACTTTTTGCACATCGTGCATAATATTTAAAAAAAACTTAATAATGAAAAGTAAATAAAATATTTGAACATAAGAATGTTTAGAAAAAAAATATAGGATTGTTTTCTTATTATTATTTTTTATTGTTGAATTTATCATTATCAATACAACATTATGGTAGCTCTTTGATTGCCAAAAANTAAAAAAAAACTTAATAATAAAAAGCAAATAAAATATTTGAACATAAGAATGTTTAGAAAAAAAATATAGGATTGTTTTTTTATTATTATTTTTTATTGTTGAATTTATCATTATCAATACAACATTATGGTAGCTCTTTGATTGCCAAAAATATAGTTGTGCAAAATTTATAAAGTTGACTCCGCTTTACAACGATGCCAAAAACTTGATTTGGTATTTTATGAGTAATAACGTTAAACACATAATATTAGGATTCTGCACAAGTATACGTATCTTTATCAAGTAATACAAGACTTTCTATTTAAGTCCCAAATATCGATCCCATGAGGAAGGTTTAAATTTGAAATGATAAATTAACTAGGAAATTCACAGAAATAAAATGAAATCACTGTCACTAATTTTGAATGTTTGAGATACTATCAGGACTAAATTATTAACTACTAGCAAAATCTAAATGCAAAGTTTAAAACAGTAACTACTAAACTATGTTTATGTGATGAAGTTTTCTAATATGAANTGTATTTTATGAGTAATAACGTTAAACACATAATATTGAGATTCTACGCAAGTATACGTATCGTTATCAAGTAATACAAGACTTTCTATTTAAGTCCCAAATATCGATCCCATGAGGAAGGTTTAAATTTGAAATGATAAATTAACTAGGAAATTCACAGAAATAAAACGAAATCACTGTCACTAATTTTGAATGTTTGAGATACTATCAGGTCTAAAT
Source organism: Phalaenopsis hybrid cultivar (assembly GCA_002079205.1). Classification (NCBI taxonomy): domain Eukaryota; kingdom Viridiplantae; phylum Streptophyta; class Magnoliopsida; order Asparagales; family Orchidaceae; genus Phalaenopsis; species Phalaenopsis hybrid cultivar. Next base: position 14,053 of record JXCR01116131.1, read on the forward strand.
TATTAACTAGTAGCAAAATCTAAATGCAAAGTTTAAAACAGTAACTACTAAACTATGTTTATGTGATGATGTTTTCTAATATGAAAAACATATTTCCCACTACAATAAGGTTTTGGTGAAATGAGATGAGATAAAAAGTTTAAATATGTATTGCGCCAAATAGGAGCAATTTTAATTCTCTACCCTGATTCAGTGTTTTAGAAAATCATTGGTTAATCTCAGGTTTAGTCCCTAAATCTTTGGCTAGGGTAGGAGGATACTGTCTCTCACTCCAGAGCTCCCACGCTTTAGTTCTTAAACACTAAAATTGAATTAAAGATTTTAGTCTGTCACCCTAAAATGTCATATTCTACGTCCAACAATGAGCATTTCCCATATTTCTTTGCACTTAATTCCATGAACGAAATACTCCTTCATGGAATTAAATGTGATTCTCACTCTGTTGTAGAACTCATACTCCATTTCTCGGATCATATGTTTCATAACATATTTTAACAATTCAATTGGCTAGATCGAAAAGTAAATTAAGAACGGAGTTGAAAAACCATCATAATTTATTTTATATTTTAACATTGGCTCATCCAAATTTTCTCTTCATTTCACCATATCTTAGAGTAGGGAAAAAGATAAAGGAAACTACTCAGACTTCTTGAGAAAGATATAATAAAACACAAATTTCATATGTAAAAGAAAGTTCATACAATAATAATAAACAAACAACACTTATCTGAAACTCTTTCTCAAAGCAAATTCCTTNTTTCATGAGAAAGATATAATAAAACATAAATTTCATATATAAAAGAAAGTTCATACAATAATAATAAACAAACAACACTTATCTGAAACTCTTTCTCAAAGCAAATCCCTTATAGTCTTTCCTTAGAAATGCAGGAAGAAGATATCTCTCACTTTTCTCCTTCTCCAACACCTCTTGTAGCCTCTTCTAGGAAATGTAGGAAGAAGAAATCTCTCACTTTTCTCATTCTCTAACACTCTTAGAAAAGCTTATAGCCTCTCTTAGAAAATGTAGGAAGAATAAATCTCTCACTTCTCTCCCTCTCCAACACTCTTAGAGAAGAATTCACACTTAAACTCACCACAAAAACTTAAAACTGTAAAGAAAATAAATGACTAATGGACTCTAAGTGGCTATATAGAATGTCGAATAGCGTGGAAGAGAGTGGAAAGTGGTTGAAATGTCTAAGGGGAGCAAAGGGGGGTCTTTTCTGATCAATTTCGGCTCTAAATAGAGTTTAAAGTCAGTTTTCCAATAAGTGCATCCAAACACTCTTCAAAAAGCGTTCAAATTCATCGAATATTCTAAAAATAGAGTCTGCACCGACACTGGTGCCGTCGGCGCCAATGGCCATTTAATTAGACCTCGCTCTTTGTCAAATGGTGTCATTGAAGCCCAGTCTGACGCCGAATTATTCTTTGAAACTCCATTTTGACTCCAAATTCCATCATTTTTGCTTCATTTTTGCTCGAAGTCCAAAAACTCAACAACCTGCAATAAAACATGAAAAATATCTTCCTTTAAAGTGAAATATCACAAAAAATGAGTATAAAATATGGGTCTAAAAATGCATATATTTTTGGTGTATCAAAATCCCCCAAACATAAATGTTACTTGTCATCAAGTAACTCCTTTACTACATAAAAATATGAATCATGTCAATGATTTTAACTTTTAGATTTCTATATTTTAGCCCACTAAATACAATAGCATAACTTAAAAAAAATGTAAAATAACTCCAGTTAATACTAAAGGTATAAGAATATCTAGCAATCAAGCTTAAGATTTCTTATTCTCTATTTTTTTCAAGGAAAATTGCAAATTATTCATATTAAAGCCACTTAGAAAATCTATATGAAAAAAAACTTCATGAAACTTTACTAGTAAATACGCTAATATTGAAATATAAGTTTAGAATATGTAGTCAAGCCTTCTTCTTTAAGTTGATTCAAGTGAAGCCAATTTTTAATTAGGCATCTCCTCAAGCTTCNCTCATGGCAATGATTTTAACTTCTAGATTTCTATATTTTAGCCCACTAAATACAATAGCATAACTTAAAAAAATGTAAAATAACTCCAGTTGATACTAAAGGTATAAGAATATCTAGCAATCAAGCTTAAGATTTCTTATTCTCTATTCTTTTCAAGGAAAATTGCAAATTATTCATATTAAAGCCACTAGAATAATCTATATGAAAAAGAACTTCATGAAACTTTACTATTAAATACGCTAATACTGAAATATAAGTTTAGAATATGTAGTCAAGCCTTCTTCTTTAAGTTTAATTAGGCATCTCCTCAAGCTTCTCCTCACATCTTTTTTTTTCTTTTTTCTTCTTTTCTTTTCTTTTCAGGATCATTTTAAATCCCTTTTCTTTTCTTTTCTTTTTTTTTATCTGAAGATTACTATATCTGGATAGTCTTTAATGATTTTGAACTTCGCTATCTTCTTCTACTTTTCACATTCATTCACTTATAAATTTATATTAGCTTTAAAATTTTTCATAAAGTTTTATTTTTTTTTTCNGGATTACTATATCTGGATAGTCTTTAATGATTTTGAACTTCGCTATCTTCTTCTTAAAGTTAAAAACTTTTCACATTCATTCACTTATAAATTTATATTAGCTTTAAAATTTTTCATAAAGTTTTATTTTTTTTTTCTTGCATGAATCTCTAAAAATTTAAATATTTCAAAAATACAAATTCCTTTACCTACAATAGAAAAATATGATTTTATTCTTGCATACCAAATATCTTAATCTCTAAAATTAACCTTTGTTATTGAAAATTTTAACTTAAGTTTACTATATATATTTAGAAACACAAATATAGTTATCTAAAGTTATCCTCTAATACCAAAGGTCATGTTAAAATTTTAAAGTATTTTGAAAATATAGTTTATTGAGGAAAAGTAAAATTAAGTTTCTTTTCTTTAAAAATGAATTTTTCTTTCCCCCCGAAACTTAAATTTTTAAAAGATTTAGCATGAAAAACTATAAATATAAAGGGTGAAAGAAAACATTGAATACATAAGGAAAGACTTACCTGTTGAAGGTTCTGATATTGAAACTTAACTCTGAAATATTATAGGGGCTAATATAAAAAGCTATAAGACTTAAAACATTAAATAACTCATAATACATATAAAAATTTGCCGAGAAAGAGTTAACTACAAATACATTCAACAAAGTACTAAAAACTAACAATAGTACTAAAATAATTTCCAATATAAAAACAGTTTCGCAAATCTACAGTTCACAATACAACATTATATTTAAGCAAAGTGTCACACTTTAAAAATAAACAATCACAACAATAAAGTACAACCAAACATAAACTAAAGAAAAATCAAACTAAAACATCATCAATCATCATATTCTTCTTCTTCCACATCCAAATTTTGCTGCTGATACGGGGTAAAAACAGGGTAAGTAGAAAACTGAACTGAGTGGTCACCCCTCATGTATCTGACCATCGCATCATTATTGGAAGCATCATATTAAAACTTTTGTCTTATCAAATCATCATTGTGTGCATTTCTGGCGTCCATATTTTCCATTCTCAAGATACCTCTCTGTTGGATTACTATTTGCTCCATAAGTTCCTGGAGAGTAGAGGTACTGGAAGTAGAGATACTTGAAGTAGAAGGAATGTCCCTACTCATATTTCCACATCTCCATCCAACATGAGATTCATAAGTCTTAATATTGGCTGGCCCAATAGGTTTTAGAGGTTAAACCTCCAGTAGTCTCTCCCAAAGCAATAGAATGAGTTTTTTTTTTTTTATAAACAATAGAGCTTACAACTATCCTTCTCATCTGTTGGATACAAAAGTTCAAGATGGCTCTATCCTTTATAATATCACTATGATGATTTTTTGGTATCATTCTACCAAAAATAAAGCAGTGCCAGGCCTTAGATACTACATTTAACATAGAAAGAGAAAAGTTTACCTTAACATTATTCTTCACCTTCTTAGCTNATTACACCAGAGCCAGAGACTCCATCCCTAAGCTCTTTGGAGTATAATGAAGGTGTGAAGAATCTCTGATTGAGGCTACACCTCTCGGAGCAAAGGTATAACCTCCCTTACTCTCCCGAGCCTTCGCAAGCTCTATGTTTACACTGGCTTAATTTCATAGCATCTTAATCGTAAGGATGTGTTTGTCTCTTTAATACGAGCAATTTAAAAAAAATAATCACTAAAATCCATTAAGAAATGAGGGAGNGAAAATTTCCTTAAAGTTGGCATAGAACTCCATCATTACACCAATAATAGCCTCGGCAGTAAAGTAACAAAAATTCTCCCACTGTTGAGCATTGATTAATCTTCGACTTCTCCACCTTGATTTTTAAATTCTCGATCCGAAATTATTTTCTTAGTTGCAAGTAGACTATTGAAACAAATATTTGCTTTATGTTTGAAAAACTTTTGATCATCAAAATCCACCTTTCTCTTTCCCTTGCTCATTTTCAGTGCCATGGTAATCTAAGAAAATTTGATAAAATCCAAATAAATACCCAAAAATTCTGAAAATCACAATGTGGAACATTTGAAACTTAAATAAACAAAGTAAGAGTTCTTCACCAAAGGATTTTCTCAAAATCTTCTAAAAAAATTTAAAATTTTGGATCTCGGCAATNAGAAATTTCCTTAAAGTTGGCTTAGAACTCCATCATTACACCAATAATAGCCTCGGCAGTAAAGTAACAAAAATTCTCCCACTGTTGAGCATTGATTAATATTCGACTTCTCCACCTTGATTTTTAAATCCTCGATCCGAAATTATTTTCTTAGTTGCAAGTAGACTATTGAAACAAATGTTTGCTTTATGTTTGACAAACTTTTGATCATCAAAATCCACCTTTCTTTTTCCCTTGCTCATTCTCAGTGCCATGGTAATCTAAGAAAATTTGATAAAATCTAAATAAATTCCCAAAAATTCTGAAAATCACAATGTGGAATATTTGAAACTTAAATAAACTAAGTAAGAGTTCTTCACCAAAGGATTTTCTCAAAATCTTCTAAAAAAATTTAAAATTTTGGATCTCGGCAATGTAAGAAAAATGTTTGGTAAAAATAAAAAATTTTGAGTTCAAAGTGTAGCTCTTACCTAGAGAAGATGAAATATGAACTTCCTTTGCCTTAAAATCACCTCCAATCCAAGCAATAGTAAGCTCTAGGTGCAAAATCTGGAGGATGAAGATGACCAAAACGGTAAAAATGTTATTTTTACTGTGCAAATGGCAAATTTTAAGGGGTTTGGGTGGTTTTCGGGTCTAGTGCGCNTAAGCAACAGTAAGCTCTAGGTGCAAAATCTGGAGGATGAAGATGACCAAAAGGGTAAAAATGTTATTTTTACTGTGCAAATGGCAAATTTTAAGGGGTTTGGGTGGTTTTCGGGTCTAGTGCGTTGTTAACGCACATGCCGACACCGTCGGTGCAAATGGCCTAAAATTCACCTTTTTTATTTTCGCAATTTTCAACTTTCTTTCAATTCACTCCAAAGTCTATTTAGTCTTTTTGAACACTAATTTTCATCTTAAAATAATTCACAAACAAGCATTTTCATAAACAACACCAAACTAACTTTTATATATGAAAATACACTTATACAAATACATTTTTCTAATCACGCTTTCACATACATAAAACAAGCTAAATTATAATTCAGCGTCGAAATCGAACCACAACAGTAGAACGCTGACACAAAATTATACACATAATCAAAGTTAATAGAGTTCTAAAGTAAAGTAAAGTAAATCCACACAATCACATTAAGAACACAATTACTTTAAATTAGTAGAGAGTCCAACTTTATGAATCATTCTGCTTCATCTTCCATACTTTCTCCTCGTCTAATATCACCCATACACTGTAATAGATGTACAAATTGTAGAAGGGTAGGTACAGGAATTGATCAATAAAATTTTCATCGATCCATCCATTTTTCTTGAGCATCTGCACCAATCCTATTTCAATTGTTCCAATATGATAAATGTTCCCCTTCATCCCCCAATCTAGGTGATCAAAAAGGTAGTTGAGATTTCCTATTGCATTCATAATAATCTGAAGTTCTCTTTCTATTTTCTTTGTATTCTTTTCCAAAGATATTGAACTTCCAAATGTTTATGGCATTAATGGTGTTGAAGCATGTGATGAACGATCTAAGATAATATCCAATGCTTCATTTTCATGCCCAATTGTCGGCACTATTTTTGGTCTGGGGTTTGCCCGTAAGAAGCTGTCGGTCATCGAAATTGAAATCCCGTTGCCCGCTTCGGAAAGGAGTTTTAAAAAAATTTAGTTTTGAAAAAGATGTCAAACTGACCCCATAATTTTCATACTTTAGATGAAAGAGCACTTTACCTCAATTCCTGTATTTATCCCAAAGGATAAACACAAGAATTGAGGGTGAAGCTCGATCAAATAAACTAGAGAAAGTTATGACATCCATTTGGTCNAGTTCCGTCGTCTCGGTAGCACTATTTTTTATCAGAATCACTTAGTCCAAATGAATTTACTAAACTCAACTTAATGAGTTCCATAATTTCATTTAGACCGTGGAAAACCTCGTTAGCAACCGTAGGTTACCTCCTCTGAGGGGTTCCCGATCTTTCAATAGAGACAGGGGGAAGCCTCGTTAGCAACCGTAGGTCACCTCCTCCGAGGGATTCTCGATCATCTAATAGTTGGGAAGCCTCGTTAGCAACCGTAGGTTACCTCCTCCGAGGGGTTCCCGATCTTCCAATAAGGACATTTTAATTTAGCGGAAAACCTCGTTAGCAACCGTAGGTTACCTCCTCCGAGGGTTCCCGATCTTCCAATAGAGAGGGAAGCCTCGTTAGCAATCATAGGTTACCTCCTCCGAGGAATTCCCGATCATCCTATAGAGATAGAAGCCTCGTTAGCAACCGTAGGTTACCTCCTCCTAGGGGTTCCCGATCTTCCAATGGAGACATTTTATGTCCAAATGAATTTACTAAACTCAACTTAATGAGTTCCATAATTTCATTTAGACCGTGGGAAGACCTCGATTAGCAACCATAGGTTACCTCCTCCAAGGAATTCCTGATCATCCGATATAGACATCTTAATTAGTAGGTTACCTCCTCCGAGGGCTCCCGATCTTCCAATAGAGACGTATTAATTTAGTTAAAGTTGTATTTTTTGGTGATGTTTTTCGTTAGCAAACCGTAGGTTACCTCCTCCGAGGGTTCCCGATCTCCGATAAAAACCTCGTTAGCAACCGTAGGTTACCTCCTCCGAGGGTTCCCGATTTTCCAATAGAGACGTTTTATCGTTAGCAACCGTAGGTTACCTCCTCCGAGGGTTCCCGATCTTCCAATAGAGACGTTTTAAACTTGTTAGCAACCGTAGGTTACCTCCTCCGAGGGTTCCCAATCTTCCAATAGAGACATTTTACTAAGCAACCGTAGGTTACCTCCTCCGAGGGGTTCCCGATCTTCCGATAGAGACGTTTTAATTAAACGAACTTACTAAACTCAACTTAATGAGTTCCATAGTTTCATTTAGACCGTGGGAAAACTCGTTAAACCGTAGGTTACCTCCTCCGAGGGGTTCCCGATCTTCCAATAGAGACATATTAATTTAGTTAACCGTAGGTTACCTCCTCCGAGGGGTTCCCGATCTTCCGATAGAGACGTTTTAATTTAGTTCGTAGGTTACCTCCTCCGAGGGGTTCCCGATCTTCCAATAGAGACCTTTTAATTTAGTTGAAGTGTAGGTTACCTCCTCTGAGGGATTCCCGATCATCCGATAGAGACGTCTTAATTTGGTTGAAGTACTAAACTCAACTTAATGAGTTCCATAATTTCATGGATTCACTTAGTCCAAATGAATTTACTAAACTCAACTTAATGAGTTCCATACTTTCATTTAGCAAATGAACTTACGAAACTCAACTTAATGAGTTCCATAATTTCATTTAGACCGTGGGAAGCCTCGTTAGCAACCGTAGTTACCTCCTCCGAGGGGTTCCCGATCTTTCTATAGAGACATTTTAATTTAGTTTAAGTTGTATTTTTTGTGATGTTTGTGATTAAGTTTTGAGTTGTCTTATATTTTTGAAATGTTGTGGGGGTGATTTATGCAATTTTATATTTTCTATGCAGGTATGTAAATACAANTTGAGTTGTCTTATATTTTTGAAATATTGTGGGGGTGATTTATGCAATTTTATATTTTCTATGCAGGTAAGTAAATACAAAAATAAATAAAAGTGCGGTAAGAAAGTACAAGAAAGACTGTAAAATGCTGTAAACTGTAAAAGTGTACCTAGCGAGTCTTCTCGTTCCACCACCTGAAACTCAAAATGCATGTCAAAGCATTTATGTATAGAGAGCTGGAAAAGTATAGTTTTGGAAACCTTCCTAACTCTATGTTGTATATTGGGGGTCCTTAAATTTTGAGGACAATATTATTAAGTAAAACATATTAAGTTTAATAGATCCCTGAGGTATTCACCAGATTAAGAGAAGGGAGCAGGTCCATGCAACCTTCTTAATGTGTGGTAAAAGGTCTTGGGTTCATTTAAACTTTATTACGTTANAAAATGTTCATTAAGGCCAAAATATTAAGAATTACAACTTTGCCCCTGAGGGTCCAAACTTTCATAATTTGTCAGATTTAAGTCAAATGACTTTGAAATTTTTATATAACTTTACTGATAAGTCAATTAAGACATCAGAGGAGAAAATGTGAATTTTCACAATTTAANAAAAGAAAATTCCAAAAGATAATCAAGACAACTCTTAATCACTTGAAATTTTTATGTAAGCTAGCCCTAGACCAAAAACTCATTTGGCAAAAACTTCATATTTGTTTGAATTTTCTGTGATTCATTAAAATTAATTGAAGTTTTGGGGATTTTAATAAAAATAAAATATTTTATAAGTTGAAAAGTATGTTTTATATTTTTGGAAAATTGCTCTGAGGTCAGAGAAACCAGAGAAATTTATTTTGTATTTTTTTTATTTTTATTTGATTTTTTAGAATTATTTTGATGAAAATTCTATTTTTAAGCCTTAAAAATCATTTTAAGGTTTTTTAAAAATAGATATCTTTATTTTTAGACTTTGGAAAAATATTCCAATGATTCCTAAGTGTTTAGGAAATAATTTGGAACATTTTCATGAGTTTAATATTTTATGATTTTTTTTTATTTTTAATTATTAAAAATAAATAAAAATAACCTAAAAATTAAGTTTTTATTTTAAAAATAATTTTATTTTTATTAAATCTCCCTGATATCAGAGAACTTAAAAAAGTGAGTTTGGTAATTTTTGGAATTATATTTTGATTTTTAAAAATCATTTAAGTTTCAAATGTGATGGTCACTTTTAAAAATCAATTAAAAATATTAAATGATCTCAAAATGACTTGAAATTTTTATGGTGAATTATCTGGCTTATGAACCACAGTGTAGAGCAGAAATCAAGTGATTTTGATCTTTGTGTGCTTCAAATTAAATGTTTTAAGTAAATTAAAGTTTGCTCAAAACTGTGATGTTTTGATTCTTAAAAATTATGAAATTTTTTCCTGAGACTACTTGGGCCATAAGAAACTTATATGAATTTTTGTAGAATTTTCTAAACCATATAAAATTTTCTATAATTATTTGAATAGAAAATGCATAAATATTTAGAAAATTAAGATCTCTATCTAGAGATCTTTTATGTCTTTGGAAAAATACTCAAATCGTGCACCTAGACAGAGGCTACAAAATATAAAAATTTGGCATCAAGGTGATAATCCCATATGAATGGAGAATTGAAAAACCCCTAACACTAATTCATTTTTTAAAAATAATTTCTGCATCAAATTAATGTGAAAATAATTCCACATAGTTCTTCTCTGTTCGCTGAGCAAGAAGGTATTTTTATTTTATTTTTATGAATTTTCTATACAAAGATATGGATTTTTGAAGTTTAAGAGCTATTTTCTGAATTTATTAAATATCCTATTTATTTATTTAAACCGCGGGTTGACTGGATCATCAGATTCGTCGAAAAGCCACGCGGCGAGCTCCTATTCGACGCCGCCTTCTGAGTCAGCTGC
>JXCR01116131.1:45458-65517 GCA_002079205.1 Phalaenopsis hybrid cultivar
CTTGATCAGGTTTATCAGACTGTATCGGTGATACAACTTTGGGTATCCACATCTTCTTCTTCAACAGTGATGATTCAGGACAAGGTATCCTAGCAGAATTATCAACATGTTGAGAAGAAGTATGCTCCTCTTTGTGTATACCATATACAGTGTTAGATAAATATCTTTGCGAAATTCTTGGACCCAATCTTGATTTTATGGGTCGATATCTTGTAGTATTAAATTTATTTCCCAAACGGGACCAAACAGAAACATGAGCAGACGTATTTTGTTTGGATTTAATATCCCTCAAAATCTCTTCTTTCATTTGAGGAGATATTGTGTGTCCCATTCGTCTGAGTAACTCATGGACTGAACAACCTTCTTTGACAGCCAATTGTTGAAAAACTGTACTGAGTTGAGAAATGGGATGGAATTTCTTCCTTCCCCTACTCAATTTACGAGAGATTGGCAGAGTAGCAGCAATCTTTTGGACATCTTTGTATTAATCAGTATTCATAAGAGGATAAAATTTGCCTCTTTTCAATAGTGGATAGATTTCTGATAATTCTTCTTCTTCTGATGAGGTTTCTCTTCAGTAGGTATTTTCTCAGGGATCTGAATTTTAGTTGCTTTTCGGGCTTTTCGGGCTTTCCTGTTACGGTCAACGGTATAGTTTTCGAACTTGATCCGATTTCAAAAGTTGAAGGTAAGACAGCTAACCCTTCAATCGTATTTACTTTTATCACGATTTCTTTTCCCTTAGTAGCGGGGACAACTGTCTTCGTTGGTGTTATGGCGACAGTAGCAGAGGTTTTGATTTTCTTGTGAACAGGAAAGTTATCAAGGGAGTTCAAGTTGAATTTGGCAGCTGGCTCTTGTACTTCTGGAGCAGCAACTTTCATAACAACAAAAGGAGCCTTCCCAAGGGTGACCTCGAAATCTTCAAATCCTGTTCCAAACTTGATGGTGGTAGCAACATTGCGGGCCTCGCGGCTTGTTGGCAGGTTGCAGGTGAATGTTAGCGTTGGATAAGTCATTACAGCAACTTTACAAAAGAAAGTGTTGGGATTAGTTATATGGCCAAAGTGTTGTAGTTTTAGCGCAAGCACTAAAGCTAACAAAGAGAAAGTCTAAAGACCAGGTTAATGAAAATTTTAAAAATTTTCAAAATTTATGTAGTATTAGTTTAATTGAAATATTTTAGGGCCCAGTACGGGACCCACTTTACACAATGCCCAGGTGGAACTAGTCCATCTACACACTTATTGGGGGTCCGAACCCATATNTTCTCCTTGAATTGTGGGTTAGAGTTAAATCCTCGAGGATAAAAAGGTCTGGGGTTCAAACTACCCAGTTTGTTCCAATTTCCAAAAGGGTTAGATTGATTATTATTACCCCCCCATTATTGGTTTCCTTCACCTTGATTGTTATTCCAATTAAAGTTTAGGTGACTATTCCAATTGGGATTATAATAGTTTAAATATGGGTTGTTCGTTAATTACATTTATAGTCTCTAGTGAAGAAGTGTTAGCATCAACCAATTGTCTGAATGAATTTTCCTCAATTACTTGTCTTTAAGGTCGGTTCATCCCAAACTAATCTAGCTACTTAGATATCGCAACTACCTGAGAAGTTAAAATTGAAAGCACATTTGTGTCATGTACACTTGCCACCTTTCTGAGTTTCACTCTATCAGAAGGCCATTAGAATTTGTTGGTGGTCATCCCCTCAATCAGAGAATAGGCCTCATTAGATGACTTTGANTACTCTGTCCCAGGATGGTTGAGCAGATAATCCTGAAGGTCAAAAGAGTTGACCATACTTTCCCAAACCAGAAATGGGTAAAGTATGCCAACAAAAGAAAGGTAATCTGGTCCAAGGGGAACATTGACACATTACCAATATATGAAGATATATTTTTCTTGACTTAAATGGAGAGAAAAGCTTTTCCCCAGCAGAGTTGCCAGAAGCTGTCGGCACTATTTTTGGTGTGGGGTTTGCCCGTAAGAAGCTGTCGGTCNATTTTTTTGAATCATTCCGTAGCTTCATAAATTGACTCACCTTCGTACTGGAAAAATGAAGTGATATCATTCTTAAGTTTAACCGCTTTTGAAGGTGGGAATGTCGGCACTATTTTTGGTGTGGAGTTTGCCCGTAAGAAGCTGTCGGCCATCGGAATTGAAATCCCGTTGCNCGTCAGAACAAAAGAATTGTAGGATCCTAACCGATGTCGCTCTAATAAACTTTAATATATCCCATAATATTTAAATAATCATGACCCTGTCGGCACTATTTTTGGTGTGGGGTTTGCCCGTAAGAAGCTGTCGGTCATTGGAATTGAAATCCCGNGGAATTGAGGGTGAGGCTCGATCAAATAAACTAGAGAAAGTCATGACATCCGTTTGATCTGCGNGATTTACATCAGGAGATGCTGACTGCGGTATTTGTGACTGACCTTGGATTGCGGCCATAGCAGTCATAGCAGCGGTCATTTCTTCTATCTTTTTCTCCAAAGAAATAATAAGTTCACCTTTTGGAGAAGGGCTCTTTGCATTTCTTCAACGACATTTTCATCTCGTGAGGATGCAGAAGCTCTTGNCAGGCTTACTAAACTGTATCGGTGATACAACTTTGGGTATCCACATCTTCTTTTTCAACAATGATGATTCAGGACCGTAGAATTATCAAAATGTTGAGAAGAAGTATGTTCCTCTTTGTGTATACCATATACAGTGTTATAAAATGTTGGGAAGAAGTATGTTCCTCTTTGTGTATACCATATACAGTATTAGATAAATATCGTGTCCTAATAGAATTATCAAAATGTTGAGAAGAAGTATGCTCCTCTTTGTGTATACCATATACAGTGTTAGATAAATATCTTTACGAAATCTTGAACTAATAATGATGATTCAGGACAAGGTGTCCTAATAGAATTATCAAAATGTTGGGAAGAAGTATATTTTTCTCTTTGTGTATTCCACAGTATTAGATAAATATCTCTGCGGAGTTCTTGGACCCAATCTTGATTTTATGGGTCGATGGTTGTATTCGATAAATATCTCTGCGGAGTTCTTGGACCCAATCTTGATTTTATGGGTCGATGTTTCCATAGAATTATCAACATGTTGAGAAGAAGTATGCTCCTCTTTGTGTAAACCATATACAGTGTTAGAGATTATCAAAATGTTGGGAAGAAGTATGTTCCTCTTTGTGTATACCATATACAATGTTAGATAAAGTTGAGAAGAAGTATGCTTCTCTTTGTGTATACCATATACAGTGTTAGATAAATATCTTTCCCACATCTTCTTCTTCAACAATGATGATTCAGGACAAGGTGTCCTAGCAGAATTATCAACATATTGAGAAGAAGTATGCTCCTCTTTGTGTATACCATATACAGTGTTAGATAAATATCTTTGCGAAAAGAAGTATGTTCCTCTTTGTGTATACCATATACAGTATTAGATAAATATCTTTGAGGAGTTCTTGGACCCAATCGTAATTTTATGGGTCGATGTTTTGTGATATCAAATCTATTTCCCAAACGGGACCAAACAGAAGCTTTATGGGTAAATGTCCTAATAGAATTATCAAAGGGTTGAGAAGAAGTTAATAATGATGATTCAGGACAAGGTGTCCTAATAGAATTATCAAAATGTTGGGAAGAAGTATATTTTTCTCTTTGTGTATTCCACAGTATTAGATAAATATCTCTGCGGAGTTCTTGGACCCAATCTTGATTTTATGGGTCGATGATGGTATCTAAAATGTTGGGAAGAAGTATGTTCCTCTTTGTGTATACCATATACAGTATTAGATAAATATCGTGTCCTAATAGAATTATCAAAATGTTGAGAAGAAGTATGCTCCTCTTTGTGTATACCATATACAGTGTTAGATAAATATCTTTAGGACTTCTTGGACCCAATCTTGACTTTATGGGTCGATGTTTTGTGGTATCAAATCTATTTCCCAAACGGGACCAAANTTATTTTGTGGTATCAAATCTATTTCCCAAACGAGACCAAACAGAAGTATGAGTAGATGTATTTTGTTTAGACTTAACATCTCTCAAAACTTCTTCNCTAACATCTCTCAAAATTTCTTCTTTCATCCGAGGGGATATTACATTTCCCATTCGTCTGAGTAACTCATNTAGATGAATTTTGTTTTGATTTAATATCCCTCAGAATCTCTTATTTCATTCGAGGGGATATTGCGTGTCCCATTCGTCTGAATAACTCATGGACTGAACAACCTTCTTTGACAGCAAATTGTTGAAAAACTGTACTAACTTGAGAGATGGGATGGAATTTCTTCCTTCCCCTACTCTGTTTACAAGAANATAGTATCAAATCTTTTTCCCAAACGGGACCAGACAGAAATACGAGCACATGTATTTTGTTTGGATTTAATATCCCTCAAATTTTCTTTTCTCATCCGAGGGGATATTGCACGTCCCATTCGTCTAAATAACTCATGGACTGAACAACCTTGCAGCCATTTGTTGAAAAACTATACTAACTTGAGAGATGTGATGGAATTTCTTCTTTCCCCTACTCTGTTTACGAGAGATTGGCAGAGTAGCAGCTATGTTTTGGACATTTTNATCTTGTAGTATTAAATTTATTTTCCAAATGGGACCAAACAGAAACATGAGCAGACATATTTTGTTTGGATTTAATATCCCTCAAATTCTCTTCTTTCAATTGAGGAGATATTGTGTGTCCCATTCGTCTGAGTAACTCATGGACTGAACAACCTTCTTTGACAGTCAATTGTTGAAAAACTGTACTGATTTGAGCGACAGGATGGAATTTCTTCTTTTCCCTACCCTGTTTACAAGAGATTGGCAGAGTAGCAACAATCTCTTAGACATCTTTGTATTCATCGGTATTCATAAGAGGATAAAATTTGCCTCTTCTCAGCAGTGGATAGATTTTTGATAATTCTTCTTCCTTCTGATGAGGTTTCTCTTCAGTAGGTATTTTCTCAGGGATCTGAATTTTAGCTGCTTTTCGGACTTTTCGGGCTTTCCTGTTACGGTCAATGGTATAGTTTTCGAACTTGATCCGATTTCAAAAGTTAAAGGTAAAGCAGCTAACCCTTTAATCGGATTTTCTTTTATCACGATTTCTTTTCCCTTAGTAGCGGGGACAACTGTCTTTGTTGCTAACCCTTCGATCGAATTTTCTTTTATCACGATTTCTTTTCCCTTAGTAGCGGGGACAACTGTCTTTGTTGGTGTTATGGCGACAGTAGCAGAGGTTTTGATTTTCTTGTGAATAGAAAAATCATCAAAGGAGTTCAAGTTGAATTCGGCAGCCGGCTCTTGTACTTCTGGAGCAGCAACTTTCACAACAACAAAAGGAGCCTTCCCAAGGGTGACCTCNCTGTTCACTGAGCAAGAGGGCATTTTTATTTTATTTTTATGAATTTTCTACGCAAAGATATGGATTTTTGAAGTTCAAGAGCTATTTTCAAAATTTATTAAATATCCTATTTATTTATTCAAACCGCGGGCTGACTAAATCCTCGGATCCGTCAAAAAGCCACGTGGCACGCTCCTATTCGACGCCGCCTTCCGAGTCAGCTGCCACGCATCCCGCTGTATCATCCCGGATGATCATTCGGCTTGATCTCCGCCGTCCATTCAATACACGTGAAGATGGACGACATCCGTTCATCGTCCCCAATGGCCTTAGCCGAGAGCTGTCCATTTTAAAATCTTAATATCTCTCTCATTTCTTAACAGATTTTGATGATTATTTTTTTAAAATGTTCATCTTGAAGAGACGAATACATCTATATGGTAAACATGATATGAAATCAAGCCATTGTAAATATAGAACTCGCGAAGGCTCGGAAAAGTAAATGAGTTATACCTTTGCTCCGAGAGGTGTAGGCTCAATCAGAGATTCTTCACACCTTCGTTAGATCCTAGAGAGCTTAGGGATGAAGCCTCTGACTCTGGTGTAAAGCCTATGTATGATTTTGATCAAGGCCGATTTTGGGTGTTGGTTGAGAGCTATGGTACAGACTGTT
Organism: Phalaenopsis hybrid cultivar; assembly: GCA_002079205.1. NCBI lineage: Eukaryota > Viridiplantae > Streptophyta > Magnoliopsida > Asparagales > Orchidaceae > Phalaenopsis > Phalaenopsis hybrid cultivar. The sequence goes on from JXCR01116131.1 coordinate 51,492, forward strand.
TCAGAGGGGGAATTGATGGGGGTTTGGCTTCTTTCACTGTTGTGAAGGTGTAGGGCCAATCTATNGATTTAAGAGCTATTTTCTGAATTTTTTAAATATCCTATTTATTTATTCAAACCGCGGGCTGACTGGATCATCGGATCCATCGAAAAGCCACGCGGCGCGCTCCTATTTGGCGCCGCCTTCTGACTCAGCTGCCACCTATTTTCTGAATTTATTAAATACCCCTATTTATTTATTCAAACGCGGGCTGACTGGATCCTGTTATTTTCTGAATTTATTAAATATCCTATTTATTTATTCAAACCGCGGGCTGACTGGATCCTCAGATCCGTCGAAAAGCCACGCGGAGCGCTTCCATTTGACGCCGCCTTCTGAGTCAGCTGCCACGATGTTCTGAATTTTTTAAATATCCTATTTATTTATTCAAACCGCGGGCTGACTGGATCCTCGGATATATTTTTTGAATTTTTTAAATATCCTATTTATCTATTCAAACCGCGGGCTGACTGGATCCTCGCAATTTTTTAAATATCCTATTTATCTATTCAAACCGCGGGCTGACTGGATCCTCGGATCCGTCTAAAAGCCAGGCGGTGCGCTCCTATTTGACGCCGCCTTCTGAGTTAGCAGCCACGCGTCGCGCTGTATCGCCCCGGATGATCATCCGGCTTGATCTCCATTGTCCATTTAATACACGCTTGGATGGACGGCATCCGTTCATCGTCCTCGATAGCCTTAACCGAGTACCGTCCATCTTAAAAGCTTAATATCTCGCTCATTTCTCAATGGATTTTAGTGATTATTTTTTTAAAATGTTTGTCTTGAAGAGACGAACATATCCATTTGGTAAACATGCTATGAAATCAAGCCATTTTAAATGTAGAGCTCGCAAAGGCTCGGGAGAGTAAGTGAGTTATACCTTTGCTTCGAGAGGTCTAGCCTCAATCAGAGATTCTTCACACCTTCGTTAGGTCCCAAAAATCTTAGGGATGAAGCCTCTGGCTCTGGTGTAAAGCCTATGTATGATTTTGATTAAGGCCGATTTTGGGTGTTGGTCTAGAGCTATGGTAGAGGCTCTCTTGAAGGGGGATTTGATGGGGCTTTGGCTTCTTTCACTCTTGTGAAGGTGTAGAGCCAATCTATTGGAGAGTTTGGTGCTGTGTAGGTTGTGATTGGGATTTGTCCTGGTTTTGGGCAGGGATTTGAGCTTAAAATTGGCTTGACATGGTAGATTTGAGAGGGGGAAGTGGATTGGAATGTGCTAAGGGTCTCTCAAGGAAGCTCTCATGGTGGATTTGAGAGGGGGAAGTGGATTGGAATGTGCTAAGGGTCTCTCAAGGAAGCTCTCGGAGGAGTTTTGAAAGGCCTTAGTGAAAATTTTTTGACCACACCCTATTCATGGCCGTGGGGTGGATTTTTATAGAAATTGGCTATGTGGTTGCTTGGCTGGCCATTTNTTTAAGTTTAACAATTTTTTGAGTTATATTTTGATTTTTAAAAATCACTTAATTATTAATTTTAATAATGATCTTTAAAAATCAATTAAAAATACTAAATGATCTCAAAATCCTTTAAAATTTTTATGGTGAATTTTCTGGCTTATAAATCACAGTGGAGAACAAAAATCAAATGATATTGATCTTTATATTCTCCAAATTAAATATCTTAAGCAAATTGAAGTTTGCTTAAAATAGTAATGTTTGATTTTTAAAAATTATAAAATTATTTTCTAAGACTACTCTGTCCATAGGGAACTCACAGGAATATTTGTAGAATTTTCTAAAGCACATGCAATTTTCTATAATTATTTGAACAGAAAATGCTAGAACTTAGAAAATTAAGATCTCTGTCTAGAGATCTCCTATGTCTTTGGAAAAATGCTTAAATCTAGGGATCTCCTATGTCTTTGGAAAAATGTTCAAATTATTCACCTAGACAGAGGCTACAAAGACCTCCTATGTCTTTGAAAAAATACTCAAAAGACTTAGAAAATTAAGATCTCTGTCTAGAGATCTCCTATGTCTTTGGAAAAATGCTTAAATTTTAGAATTTTCTAAAGCACATGCAATTTTCTATAATTATTTGAACAGAAAATGCATCAAAATTCTTTTTAAAGCACATGCAATTTTCTATAATTATTTGAACAGAAAATGCATAAAAACTTAGAAAATTACACATGCAATTTTCTATAATTATTTGAACAGAAAATGCATAAAAACTTAGAAAATTAAGATCCCATATGCAATTTTCTATAATTTATTTGAACAGGTGCATCAAAACTTAGAAAATTAAGATCTGTGTCTAGAGATCTCCTATGTCTTTGGAAAAATGCTTAATCAAAACTTAGAAAATTAAGATCTATGTCTAAAGATCTCCTATGTCTTTGGAAAAATGCTTTAGAACTTAGAAAATTAAGATCTCTGTCTAGAGATCTCCTATGTCTTTGGAAAAATGCTTAAGAAATTAGAAAATTAAGATCTTTCTGTAGAGATCTCCTATGTCTTTGGAAAAATACTTAAATTGTTCACCTAGACAGAGGCTACATCTAGATATCTTCTATGTCTTTGAAAAAATACTTAAATTATTCACTTAGACAGAGGCTACAACATATAAAAATTTGGAGTTAAGGTCTCTCAAATTGTTCACCTAGACAAAGGCTACAACATATAAAAATTTGGAGTTAAGGTATTAATTCCAAATATGGAGAATTGAAAAACCCCTAACCCTAATTTATTTTTTAAAAATAATTCATGCATCAAATAAATGGAGAATTGAAAAACCCCTACCCCTAATTTATTTTTTAAAAATAATTTATGCATCAAATTAATGTGAAANCATGGCTAGACTTAGGCTACTAAAGAAGTTTCTAGATCTCAACCAAAAGTGAGGTCAACAAAATTTTAGTGTAAAATAAATACACAGAGAGAGAGATTTAACAGAATTATTATCTAGCACAAGGGTCTGAACAAGAAAATAATTCTGGTACAAAAAGCAAAGACAGGTGTTGAGTAGTAATAAATCTAAAATCAGTATGTATAGCATGGAAATTATAAAGTAGAAAACTACTCTAACACACAGACAATTTTATATAAACTAAAGCACAAAGTAAATAGTAGTACAGTAAAATAAGAAGTTCAGTACATGAATCCATCCTAAATTTACATCAGAAGTGACAAAAATAAAGCAAATCTAAATGTAGGAATTATAACATAAATGTAAAGACTTCCCAATCTTCCTCCTCCTCTTCATCATCATCATCATCATCATCAAAATCCTCATCCATATCTTGCAGAGCTCAAAAAGAGGGTAGTGAGGATAATCAGGTAACTCAACACTATGATCTCCTCTTAAAAAGTTCATTAACGATATGTTGAAGCTAGCTTCATAATCACTATTCCTTGTTAGATATTGTTTTAAGTAATTCCAGTGATCATTATTATCTTGAAGTTGACACTACAACAAAGACATATCAGACTGATGCTCCAAAGATCGATCTTAAAGCTCTTCCCAATACCAGGAGAAGGATCAACAACACTGCAAGTGGATGATCTAGAAGCATAAGTAGAAGCAACATTTGAAGGTCAGTTTCTAGAACCAAGTGTAGCATGCTTTCCATAAATATCCAAATTAGCCTTACTTATTGGCTTTAGTGGTAGTAACATCTCCTACCCAGCTTCAAATCTAACATCAGATCGCTTACAAATAGTAAAAATAAGATATGAGTAACCCAAACCTCCAGTAGAAGAGTGCATAATGGATTTGTAAATAAGAAAGCCAACTGATGCACCTGTAGTGTGTGTTGCTTTTTTGCGTGTTTTATGTCAATTTAAATCTCCTACGACTGTGCCAAAAAACTTGACCTGACCCATAATTACGCAGTAATTTAGCTTACAAAATATGACAAAAAATTTGACCCAATTTATATTTAGCAGTTAGTGTGCAAAATTGAAATGTTATGAAATTTAGAAAATGGTTTACATACTATGGGTTCTATGCAAGTGCATGTATTGCTTCAAGTAATATAAGGATTTCTTTAAAAACCCAGTATCGACCCACAGAGAAGCGAGGTAGGAAATCTCTTAGGCTAATTCTAGTCTACTACTATCAAGCATTAGTTTAGAATGTTGATTAAAGTGGTTTTTCTAACAAGTATTCATAAATGCAAAACTTACAACTATTCCTAAATGAAAATATTAATATTAAAGATAACCCTTCTAGATGAATTGGTTTGGGGAATTTTGAGATGTTAAAAACTACTGTTCTTATGTAGTGAATTGTATAATGTTTAGGAATTAGATGCAAAAATTTCAATATAGCCAATGATAATAGGAGCAATTCTCTTCTTTACCCTCTTTCGAGCTCATAAAGAACATTGGTTAACTTAAAGTCGATTCCTTAACATCCAGATTTCCACGCTAGAACTAACTAGCCTGTTACCCTAGCGTCCTACAGCCTAGGCCACAAAAGTGACCGAATCTCAGTGATAAGTTAAGAAGCCTTAAGTCAAATTTATATGAATCTAGCCTGTCATCCTAAAAATAATCAATTTACACCCATTAAACAATATTTCCCTAAAAGTGCATTCAACTACATTAATTATTGTAATGTGCCAAATAAGAGCAATAATATCTTTTAATCCTCTAGTCAAGCAATAAAGGACATTCATTAATTCAGATGTTTTGAATACAAATCTATGGTTAAGTTGAGAGGATACTGGCTCTCACTCCAGAGCTCTCACTTCTCCCTCACTTGAGGGCTAACAATCTCACCATTTGGTTTATAAACATCTGAACCAAATTGTTNGTTGCTCCGAGAGGGTTAGCCTCAATCAGAGATTTTTCACACCTTCGTTAGATCCTAAAGAGCTTAGGGATGAAGTCTCTGGCCCTGGTGTAAAGCCTATGTATGATTTCGACCACAACCGATTTTGGGTGTTGGTTGAAAGCTATGGTAGAGGTTATTTCAGAGGGGGAATTGGTGGGGGTTTGGTTTATCCACTGTTGTGAAGGTCTAAGACCAATTAATTTGGAGTTTGGTGCTGTGTAGGTTGGGATTGGGATTTGTCCTGGTTTCGGGCAGGGATNCAGGCTAAATAGCCCTATAGGAACTCTTCTTGAACTTCCCCCATAATGATCTTACCCACTAAATGCTTTAAGGTCAATATGTGGAATTTCAAGTTGAGTAAAGAGAAGAGTTTTGAATTTCTAATGGTGGAGTACCTTTTCTAATTTTCTAAGACTAGTCAATAGGAAAGTCCTATGGCTAGACCTAGGCTACAGGAAATTTCTAGACCTCAACCAAAAGTGAGGTCAACAAATGGACCCCCAATAGGTGTGGTGTGAGGCAAGCATACCGCACGTATTGGTGTTGACCAACAAGATTGATATAGATTTCTAAATCCTCAGAGAAAACATACCGCACGTATTGGTGTTGACCGACAAGATCAACAAGATTGATATAGATTTCTAAAGGCACACTGCACGTATTGGTGTTGACCGACAAGATCAACAAGCTCAATATATATTTCTAAGTCGACCACACGTATTGGTGTTGACCGACAAGATCAACAAGATTGATATAGATTTCTAAATCCTCAGACCTCAACCAAAAGTGAGGTCAACAAATGGACTTTTGATTTTCTAATAGTGGGGTACCTCTTCTAGTTTTCTAAGACTAGTCAATAGGAAAGTCCTATGGCAAGAAGAATTTTGAATTTCTAATTGTGAGGATACCTTTTCTAGTTTTCTAAGACTAGTCAATAGGAAAGTCCTATGGCTAGACCTAGGCTAATGGTGAAGGTACCTTTTCTAGTTTTCTAAGACTAGTCAATAGGAAAGTCCTATGGTAGACCTAGGCTTGGTACATTTTCTAGTTTTCTAAGACTAGTCAGTAGGAAAGTCCTATGGCTAGACCTAGGCTAAAAAAGTTTCTAGACCTCAACCAAAAGTGAGGTCAACAAATGGACCCCCAATAGGTGTGGAGCTAGACCTAGGCTATTAAAGAAGTTTCTAGACCTCAACCAAAAGTGAGGTCAACAAATGGACTTTTGATTTTCTAATAGTGGGGTACCTCTTCTAGTTTTCTAAGACTAGTCAATAGGAAAGTCCTATGGCAAGAAGAATTTTGAATTTCTAATTGTGAGGATACCTTTTCTAGTTTTCTAAGACTAGTCAATAGGAAAGTCCTATGGCTAGACCTAGGTGGTACATTTTCTAGTTTTCTAAGACTAGTCAGTAGGAAAGTCCTATGGCTAGACCTAGGCTAAAGGAAATTTCTAGACCTCAACCAAAAGTGAGGTCAACAAATGGACCCCCAATAGGTGTGGTGTGGAATTTCGAGACCTCAACCAAAAGTGAGGTCAACAAATGGACCCCCAATAGGTGTGGTGTGCTGGTGTAGACCTCAACCAAAAGTGAGGTCAACATTGTTCAAGTTGTGTAAAGAGAAGAGTTTTGAGTTTCTAATGGTGAGGGTACCTTTTCTAGTTTTGGAACTCCAAGTTGAGTAAAGAGAAGAGTTTTGAATTTCTAATGGTGGGGGTACCTTTTCTAGTTTTCTGGACGCTGAGTAAAGAGAAGAGTTTTGAATTTCTAATGGTGAGGGTACCTTTTCTAGTTTTCTAAGACGTAGAAAGAAGAGTTTTGAATTTCTAATGGTGGGGGTACCTTTTCTAATTTTCTAAGATTAGTCAAAGTTTTGAATTTCTAATGCTGAGGAGTACCTTTTCTAATTTTCTAAGACTAGTCAATAGGAAAGTCCTATGGCTAGACCTAGGCTACAATACCTCTTCTAATTTTCTCTAAGACTAGTCAATAGAGAAAGTCCTATGGCTAGACCTAGGATACTGAAGAAGTTTCTAGACCTCAACCAAAAGTGAGGTCAAAGGCTTTGAATTTCTAATGGTGGGGTACCTCTTCTAATTTTCTAAGACTAGTCAATAGGACTCCTATGGCTAGACCTAGGCTACTAAAGAAGTTTCTAGACCTCAACCAAAAGTGAGGTCAACCGCCCATACCACAGGTTGATAGGGCATACCATAGAAGATTGCTTCAGCTTAAAAAACTGACTTTGTTTATCAACACATTTTAACAATTCAATTAGCCAGATCAAAAAGTAAATGAAGATCGAAGTTCAAATCATCACAAATTATTAACATTTAAAACCATAGAAAACAAAATTACTTCTTCACGAAACAGTTCTTCAAAGTAGGGAGAAGGATAAATAAGACTACTGAGAATTCATGGAAGGATACGATAAAACATGGACTTCATATATAAAAACAAGTTTACAAACAAAAGAAATGAAAAATAGAACTTATCTCACAATCCTTCCAAACAAAATCCCTAGAAGTTCTCTCCAAGCCTTTCTCTCTTTACAAGCACTCTCAATTCTCTCTTAGAAGTGTAATGAAGAAGAAATCTCTCACCTACCCTCTCCTCCTACAACCCTTGAAGACAATCTCCAAGCCCTTGAATTTCTCTCTATCTCTTCCTCTTGGTTCTCATGCCACCTCTCTTTTTCTCTTTTTTCTTTTTCCGCCCCCCTCTTAGATGTTTTTATTCAAATCCATTTTATTCTGGGTTGTCTCCTCTAAAAAGAGTTTCACTTTCCCTTCAAAATTCAAAAGTCAAACATTTGAATTCAAAATATGTGCCTCTTTGATCCAAGAGTTAAAGCCCTTCAAATTAGAACCTTCCAAAGTGTCTAGATGCATTGAATCACTCCATTGGGTGTTTAGAACAAGTATCCCTTTGAAAATTTACGCAAAATTCATCTCAAACCACCTTAATTTGAGAAATTTGCTCCTGGCGCATCATTTTTGGTACTCTGGATTTTGGCGCTTCACGCGCCAAACCCCAAAATTAGCTGTTTTTGCTCCAAGTTTTGCCCCTTTTACCATATTTGCTCCAAATGCCTAAAAATGGTATACATGCAACAAAAATACAAAAATACCTTTCTTTAAAGTGCAATATCACAAAAAATAAGCGTAAAATGGTACTTAAAATAATATATTATTTTTGTGTATCAAAATCCCCTAAACTTAAATGTTACTTATCCTCAAGTGACACTTTTATTACATAAGAGAATATGACTTTAGGATAGAGATTAAATTATTACTTCTATACTTTAGTTAAATAAATTAAATGTCAAAAATGAAGAAAAACCTTTAATAACTTAGGTTCAAACTCCAAGTCTAGGAATATTCAACAATCAAATTTAAAATTTCTGAATCCTATTCATTTTAAGTACAATTGTAATTTATCATGCTAAGAATAATTAGAACATTCATATGAAATAGAACTTCATGAAAACTTTACTATGAATGCTACTAATACTTTAATATAAGTTTAGAAAGTGTAATAAAGCTCCTTCCTTAAGTTGATTCAAGTGAAACCAACTTTTGATTAGGCATCTCCTAAAGCTTCTCCTCACCCATTTTTTTTTCTTTTCTTTATCTTTTCCTTATTTTTTCTTTTAAGATCTTTGTATTCCATTTTTTTTCTTTTTTAGGTGAGGTTACTATATCTGGATAGCCTTTAATAGTTATAAACTTCACTATCCTCCTCTTAAAGCCAAAACTCCACACCTCTCCTTACTTAATAATATCATACTAGTTTATGATTTTTCATAAAGCCTCTTCCTTTCTTCTTACATGAAACTCTAAAATTTTTAACACTTCAAAAATACTATTTTCCCTTACTTAAAATAGAAAAACATAGTCTTGTCCTATCATACCAAATATCTTTATCTTTAGAATTGACCCTCATTATTAAAATTTTTTTTACCATAATTTACTATAATATTTATAAACATAAGTATAGTCATTATAAGTTAAAAGTTAATATCCCAGGTCATGTTAAATTTATTTTGACAAATATAGTTACTTAAGAACAAATAAAATTTAGTTTTCTCCATTTCAAAATAAATTTTTCTTTCCCCCCAAACGTAAATTTTTAAATGATTTTAAAATATTTTAGTACAAAATTTTATTTGGTGAAAGAAAACAGTAAATGCATAAAAATAAAAACTAACCTGTAAAGGATTTTTGAACATGAAATTGGTTCTATATACTGCAGGTGCTAACTATAACACTATAAATAGACTTTAAAGTATTAAATAAAATATAATATATTCTAAAGAACTTGCTGGGAATTTAAACAAAAATACTAAAACTAAAAAATAAAAACTGAAAATACTACACATTCAACAAGCTCAAACTGAAAATACTAAAACTAAAACTAAAAAGTAAAAAGTCAACTATTATTATTACAAATTATAGGTCCACAACACAACATAAAAATCTTAAATCCAACAAGTCTCAAATAAAAGTGCAACACAGTACAAACAAATATACAAACAACACATAATATCAAATCAAACTTAAACTAAACTATCAGTCATCATCTCCTTCCTCACCATCATCATCGTCATCTTCTTCGTCTTCTCTTTCCTCTTCATCTTCATCATGAATGGTAGCATATGGAACAAAGCTGGGGTAGGCAAGAAAGTTCACATTAAGTTCACCCATGAAGTGTCTAACCATAGCATTTTGAAATCTATATCATGTCGAGCTCTCCTCTGCTAATATTCATCATTATATGCATTCCTTGCTTCTGTCTCTCCAAAATGAGTCTATATATTAATGATATCATATTTTTGAATCATGAGCTAGTCCATTATACCTTCCAACAATGTAGAACTAGAAGTAGATGCCCCTGCAACATATGTAGAGGGCCTATCCCTTTTTCCACTTCTAGACTCAACAAATGATTCTACAATTTGAATCATGTGCCTCCCAATCAGATTCTGAGGCTATAATCTCTCTTCATTTCTATAGGATTCAACTCTTGATTCTTCACATAGAGTGAAAGTCAGGGCAGGATATCCCAAGCCTCTACCAGTAGCACTACTAGCAATACTCTGATCGTAATGAACTATAAGCACACCAAAGTCTACACCTTCATGTTCTGAATGCAATAGTTCAACACAACTTGATCTTTTGTAACATCAGCAAGATGATTTGTAGGTAAAAGTCTGGCAGAGATAAAGTGATGTCATACTTTGGACTGAATCATCAACATCAAAGCAGAGAAGTTAACTATTTTATTATTCTTCATCTTCCACTCTCGCCAATGGCTTATTCCAGTGATGAATTAGTGATAGCAAAACCGACATATTCCTCATGGAAGAAATTCCTCAGCCCATATAATGCATTAATCCTTTTAGAGCTAAACTCAACTTCCGTACCTCTCACCAGAATATGATCTCCCACAGTGAACCTTAGGTTGGCATAGAACTCTCGAATCATCAGGATGATCGCTACAATAGTGAAATACTCAAATCGCTCCAAATTTATGTCGAGAATCAACCTTTCAACCTTGCCTTTCGGGTTCGCAAACACCCTTTCTTGGATCAATCTCCGGATATTGTAAATAATATTGGGCCTTGAAATTAACAAACTTTTGAGCATCAAACTCGTCCGACTTTCTTCCTCTTTTTTTGAGAGGAGCCATCGGAGATTCTACAAAAATCCCAATAAATTCCAATAAAATTACTAAATCACAAATCTAACTCCTTAAGCAAGATTATCTGGTAAGAAACTTTTCACAATAAGTTTTCTTCAAGAATTTTCATCAAAAATCACATTTTTTGAATCTCCCAAAATCAATGATGAAAATAAAAAATTTCTAAGTTAAAGTGAAGCTCTTACCAAGAAAATATGAAATCTATGATTTTTGGCCTCCAAATCCTTCTCCTTAGCCCGCAATGTGATGACTTAAACTAAAGGTTGGAGGTGGAAGACGACCAAGAAGCAAAAATGGAGGTTTTCCATGTGCTTTCACAGTTTTTCTAGGCAATTTGACGTGTTTGGACCTTTGGTGCCCCATGTGCCAAGGCTTTGTAAGTTAGCGCATCATGCGCCAATCTGTGACACGATGCGCCAGAGCATATTTTTACTAGATCTCGATTTCTATGAAAATTTACTCTGTACCGCTTTTTGTCAACCTCTATTGGACTCAAATAAACCTTTCTAAGAATAATTAAATATCAAACTAACATCAAATTTTCACAAACAACATAAAACTCATATTTATATATGAAATCTGAGTAATTACAAACTAACATTTTTCAAGCCAACACATAACAAATTCAGTGTTCTAAAGTAAATCAACGTTCTAACACTGAAATCTAAACATCAAACTTCAAAGCAATAAACATAGATAGTGCAAAAATCGAAAGTAAAGGCAATCAAACATAACAAACTAAAACAAACAAAACTAGACAAAACATTCCGTGATTAACTAAACTTCAAACATCTTCTTCACTCTCATCCTCATGAATTTCTCCCATAGATTGTTAATGCACATACAGATTGTAGAAGAGCCTATATGGAACTTCATCAGTTGAATTTTCCTTCTCTATCCACGCATGCTTCTTGAACATACGTACCAGACCATCTTCAATATGCCCTGTTTATTCAAAATGTTCCTTGAGTCTCCAATCTATGTGATCCAGCATTTCAGAAATATTCTCAATTGTATTCATAAAATTATGCACCTCTTTCTCTATCTTCTTGATTCTCTTTAAAAGTGAAATTGAGTTGTAGTAGGGCCAAATAGGTGATGAATTATGTGATCCTTGATCGATTTGTACATTCATATCATTTTCATCTCCCATTCTAATGCAACTGCAGTAGAATTTAGGATCCATTGGCTTCCAAGGCAATAGTACTTTCTCCCAACTTTCATAAGATACTTGCGATTGACTGCAGAGTTGGAAAATAGTAGATGGATGTACCAATCCAATTGCAGATTCTTTCACGTTCAAACCCAAAACTGATTTTACAATTATGGCTCCAATATCAACAGGTTTTTCAGTTTGATTATAGTAGCTTAGGATAGCACTCTCCTTAGTGACCATACTAATTTTCATAGTAGGCAGTAATTTTGAGGAAATGAAGAAATGCCATGCCTTTGAAGTAGGATTTAACAATGATGAAGAAAAACTCACATTCCCATCATCTTGAGATTTCCAATTAGCATCTTCATCTGTAAGTTAATAGTAGAGTTCATCCATGTTGTCTCTTGTAGGGGTACACTTTGCATTGTGGAAGACAGGCACGTTCTCGATCAAAAACATTTTGTTGATTGTTGAAGGAGTGAACTGAACAAACCTGCCTTGCACGTAGATCATTTCTTAGTTGATCCCATGAAGATTTACATAAACTTCTTTCACTATAGGGATGACTACAGCGGCAGTAGTGTAGCAAAGCACTTCCTAATGCCTCTTCACAACAACCTGTTCGACTTGAGTATTCGACGTGTTGAATCCTCACTTCATAAATCCCCTCTCTTGGATAAGCCTCTTCTTCACTACAACTTGATCATGCAATTTCTGTGTGAAAAATTGATGAACTTTCTTGGGTCAAAAATTCCAAATATAGCGGAGTTTCTAGAGTGGGAAGCCATAGGAATTGAAATTTGATGATTCTTTCCTCATTTTTCCCCTAAAATATGTCTTGGAGTCAGTTTTTAGGAGTTATTTGAAGGTGTCCCAGCCAAAAATAGTCATTTGAAATGTTTAAGTCACTTTCGTCTCCGCGGTGCATCATGCGTCAGCTCTCTATAATTCGACACATCATGCACAAGTCTAGCGCGTCGTGCGCCAGTTCCAAAATTTTGGTTGTTTCAATTTTTGATAAAAATAAATTCTCAGTCTTTTAACAACATTAGGCTGTTGACCTCATTATTGGTTGAGGTTTAGTTTTTCCTCTTTAGTAGCCTAGGGAATAGCCATAAGACTTTTCTTGTTGACTATTCCTAGAAAACTAGACATAACACCCTCACCATTGGAAATCCTACCCTCTTCTCCACTCAACTTGAAGTTCCACATGTTGCTCTCAACCTTTAAATACTTAGTAGGTGGGGTCACTGTGGGGGGAACTCAAGATGAGTCACCCTTAGGATTACTGGACCTTAGGGTTGACCTTGGGTGTTGGTCTTGAGCTAAGGAACTCACTACACTTATCTGTACCCACAATCACTCACAACCCTGAACTCAAATTTCTAGCCTAGATCCCTTGATCTTCATTCTCTACACTCACAATCACTCACAACCCTGAACTCAAATTTCTAGCCTAGATCCCTTGATCTTTACTCACTACACTTATCTTCACTCACAATCACTCACAACCCTGAACTCAAATTTCTAGCCTAGATCCCTTGATCTTTTGGGTACTCATGTAGATGATCCCCTAAACCTACTAGCTCTAGGGCTATGGTTTGGCTAAGACCACTACGTAGAGGACCCAAAATGGGGTTTCCTTTGGTCCATGGCTTAATGGTGATGATTGGTGCCTCAACTCTGCCAAAATACCCATCTTGGCCTTTTACCCCTAAAACACCCCCTAATTACCAAAATACCCCTCTAAAAAAATCCCAAAAATTCCCATAAAATCCTAATAAATCCCAAATATTCTACCCAAAATCCCAAAAATTCCAAAAATTCCCAGAAAAATTCAATAAATCTCAAATATTCCCAATTTCATTTCTCTTAACTACTACATGACCCAATTTGGCCAATTTGACCATATTTGAGTAAAATCCCCAAATTGCCCTTTAAAGACCCAAATTTTCCCAAGTCCAACTCAAATGTCCACCAATTTGATCTCAATTGACCCCAATTCCAATCCCAAACTCAAATTCACTTTTGATATTACCAAAATAAACTATATCCAAGCTCAATTGTTCCATGATTTGAGCCCAATTTTGATTTGGGTCAAAGCCCCAATTTTAACCATATGACCTAATCTCACCAAATTGAACCCATACCCTAGTCAATTGACCTCAATTAATTTTGAAAAATCTTTATGACATTCCTATACATCAAAATAAACCATCGATTGACATTGGTGAAGCCTCAAATCCATTTGATTTTGGCCTAAATCCAAAATTCCCAAATTTAGCCCCAAATTGGCTAAGTCCCCAAATTTCACCCAATTGATTGCCTTAACCTCCAAATT
>JXCR01116137.1:1897-18520 GCA_002079205.1 Phalaenopsis hybrid cultivar
AGCGTTTATATATATATATATATATATATATATATATATATATATGTAATAGAACATAAACTAGTATTAGAAGTCAGCATGAATTGATCAAAAAGCTCAGTTGTAATATAGTTATGTTAAACATCATCATTAGGTGTATTTCTATCTTGTTATGTATATGCATACGAATGATATCCAAAGTGAATGTGCTTTAATTTTTTGCTTTATACATCGGGCTTTAACTTGGTATGCATTTTCTAAGATAATTAAAAATTTAAAGTAATGTAGAAAATATGCATTAGTTTAAGGGGTGACTGATTGAGTATATGATATGTAATTTTAGTGGGTGTGATATTAATCCTGTTTGCCAATGTGGCATGAGATATCATGATATTTATATATGATACATTTAAGGATATTGGATCAATTATATAAAAAGATGGGGATTTAGACAAGGATACAAAGCTTTGACTTGGTGATGGGTGTGCTTAAAATAGAGAAGCTCTCTGGAATATTGTGATAGAGATATTGTGGAGACTTGAAGGGTTAATTTTATAAAACTACATTGGGCTTGCAGTATTGTATGAGTATGAGTTTTATGAAGTAAATATGATTATTGATTGGTAAGTTGAATGTGGCGTAAGTAAGAATTTTAATTCAAGATTTAAGTATATTAGTGTAATGGTCACTCTATTGATAATCTATATTGATGGTAATTAAGGACAGAAAATATATCATTAAATGGGTGGATAAAATTATTACTAAGGGACTAAGTAGGGAGTAGACCTAAGTTTATATGAATATAACTTGCTCAAAATTAAAATATAAAAGATAAATAATATTTGAAGTTAGGATTTGTAAACCTCGTCCGATAGTTGGGACAAGTATTTTATGACTCAATTAACGAGAGCAGGTCTAATTTCTGCATAAGCTTTGGACCTGAAGAAATTAATATTATTTAAATATGGAATTTCTTTAGCATAGCTTACTCTTTCAAAGGGTAGGAGCTGATGTCGCACTTCATGTCCGTTGGGAAGTGGTGCTTGCCTGTGGCAGTTGGCTAGTATGAAAAACCATATTTACTCAATAAGCCCAGCGAGAGTTTAAAGTTTGATTTAGATCTAAATTTAAATAAAGTTATTTTTATTTGTGTACTCTTTTTTGTAAACTTTCAAACTTTTTTAAGTTGAATATCTTATACATAGAAGAAGCGAGAGGTGAAATTTATTCCATTTTTTATTGTCTTTGGTATTCCAATATATTGATATTGCTTAATTTTCTTTGCAAACATTTGTGTAAGTCCATAATTTTATAAAGAGTATTGTAAAAATCAAAATGCCATCTCTCAAAATTTCAATTTAGAATCATATTTAAAATATTCTGTGATGAAATATTTTGATTTAGAATATTTTACAATGGATTGAATGTTTTTTTTTATAATATAAATGACATTAGTGTATTATTATTATTATTTTTATTTAAAATCTTATTAAAATAATTTAATATTTTTTTTATGGCATTTGATTTAATTTTGACTCCGTTTGGAGCAGCTTATCTGCTGCGGCGGCGTTTTGAAAATGATACCTCATCGCTCGGAAATTATGTTTGAGCAGTTTATCCGAAAATGCAGTTGGTTTTTTACACTAAACGTGGAACGCGGGTCGAACCCTGCGGTCTGCATTTCTAAATAAACGACTTATCTAGATAAACATAAGCTGTCCCAAACGCACATCATTCTATTTTCAAAACCTTCCCTCTTACACTTCAATTAGCCCTTGTATGCTGGCTTCATATTTGAATTACTTGAGGGCCAGCCTCCAGTTTACAAAGATGAAAGATGCAGCTGACAGAAAAAAAAAATATTCTCAAGTTATTGATATAATTAATATGAGGAATTTATTAGGTGTAATGTCCTATTAATATTATATAATGAAAAAAATAATGAAATGTTGTGTATTAAAATTATCTGTATTCAATTATTTCTTATAACGTAGCATGGAAGTTTTGCTCATTTTGTAGTCACATCTACTCATCTTTGAGTGGGTAGTCTTCCTCTCCTTTTTTTTGGCCTTTGGGATTTATGCAATGCAGAGCACATCCAGGAAGTTTTACATAAGATGGAGACTTTGTATTCCGTTTCGTCTATTTCAGGCACACTCATTGGGAGCTACCGTTATGGATTTTTAAGTTGAAGAAACTGTGCCTACTTTGTCCTATTGGGACTTGCTTGCGACAGTTTTTTGAACTCTTGGGGTTCATTCTCGGGAATCTCCCTCAAAATTTTTATTGAGGATTTTATTCAAAATTAATTTTTAGTTGGGGATGCAAATCACCATAGCTTGTTGGTTGAGAGTTTAGTTTGTCAATCAAAAGGTTTTGGATTCCAAGGCTTTCATATGCGGTATGCGTGTTAGTGATTGAATTCACCGAAGTTTATAAAAACAAAGTTCCCTGGGAGGCTCTCTTTAAGAACCACTTTAAATTTTTTTTAATGGAATGAGAGCATATTTATTTTTGCCTTTTCAGGACTCAATTCTTGATGAATTTTAATTTGGAGCTTATCTAACATTAAATGAATGTTGGGGCGTCGAGGCTTATTTGTAAGTGCAACCTTTTGGGATTTTTGAATTTAAGATTAACATGACATGACATGATGATCGGGTAAAGAACATCAATGTTGTTTTTAGAAGGCTATGCTATGGCACTCTTGTACAAGGTGGTTCTTGGATGCCATTAATCTTGTGTGGCTGTTAACAAGGTGTAGTGAGTTCTTCTATTTAGATGAATGTTAAGTGCTTTTGGTTGCATTTCGTCGATATTATTAAAAAAAAGACTAACCATATTTAAGCTTATATATTATATGTTATTTTGAGGTTGTAGTCAAAATATTGCTTTAATCTTAATCTCCTTCCTATGTAGTCATCACGAATTGTTGTGATGTTGGTGTGCTAGGTGAGAGCTCACAGAGAAAAGGAAGTTAGGAGAAATTGTATTGTATATCAGTAACTTTTTACATCCCAGTTCTTATATTTGTTGTAGACTAAATTAAGGTAAGAAGTAGCCTAAATACAAATGAAATGAAGATACTAAGAGATGTGCCTCTACCACCTCTACTGTAGCAAAGAACTAGAGGAAGTGGGGAAGTAATTGGTAATGGTTATTATTCTCTTGCAAGCTGATGTTCGGGTGGCCGAACTATTAGCTTGGATCTGAAGGAAACAAATATATTTTTTGGTAAAGCTTTAGTAAGTATGTCAGCTAGTTGGTCCAATGAGTTAATATATTTGAGTTGAATTTGTCCATTGTCGAATTGCTGTCGGATGAAGTGGTAGTCGATCTCAATGTGTTTGGTTTTGGCGTTGAAGACCAGATTCGTTAAGATGGACATGGCCGAAATGTTTTCACAATGTATTAGGGTAGATGTATGACGAGCCACTCCAAGTTCAGCTAATAGGCGTCTTAGCACTATGGCGTCAGTGGTGGAGAAAGCATGAGCCCTATATTTTGCTTCAGTTGAAGAATGAGCTACCAAATTTTGTTACTTGATTGTCCAGGAAATGGGTGCATCTCCTAGGTATTTGCAAAAACCCATTGTAGGTTTTCTTGTCATGGAATTGCTTGCCCAGTTGGCGTCAACATAGGTATGAAGTTGAAGGTCTCCCAGGAGCAGATGAAGGCCAGAGTGTTGCGTACCTTTGAGATATTTGAGGAGGCGTGTCAATAGGTGAAAGTGGTGGTCTGTCGAGTTGTGCATATATTGGCACAATTGATTGAGGACTAATAGTTTATATGGTCTTGTGATAATAAGCTATTGAAGAGAGCCTGTGATCTGACAATAAAGGTGGGATTGTGGCTTGGCTTGCTCGGTTTCTTTAAGGATGGTTGCCTGAGAGCTAAAGTATTGGTTACCGGGTAGCAATCCTCCATACACGCCTTGAGTAAAATCTGGGAAATATATTGTGTTAGTGAGAGGAACCAAGAGCTTGGGGTGCAGTGGGCTGGGATTCCTAAGAAGTAGGTAATTGTTCCAAGGTGTTTTAGTTGAACTTTGGAATTGCGTTCATCAACAAGGTGCAAGATGGTGCCCGACATATCATCGACATTGACAAGAACATGGATGATTGTGTTGTTGAGACTGTAGAGCAGTAGAGTTGGGTTGGCTTTGTTGATAGCGAATCCTCGATCACAGGAGAAGAGCATAAGATACCACGGTCTCAGTGCCTGCTTTAGACCATAGAGGGCTTTTTGAAGAAGACAGACATGGTTGGGAAGTTGAGTATCAACGAACCCCGAAGGTTGACACATATAAACTATCTCTATGAGATCTCCATGGAGGAATCGAATTGAAGTACCTCCCAGTTGCGATGTTGGGTAATTATGAGTAAGAGACGAAACATAGTGGTCTTAGCCACTAGACTAAATGTTTCACTGCAGTTAATCCCTAATTCTTGGCCATGTTCTCGAGCAATCTATCTCGCCTTGTAGCGAGCAACTATGCCATTCGAGTGTCGTTTGGTTGTGTATGTCCAATGAAAGTCGAGTATAGGTGTGTTTATGGAAGCTGAGACGAGTGTCCAAGTGCCTTGCTTTTGAAGGCATAGAATTTGTTAGCCATAACATTCCATCAAAGGGCTATTTTGGCTGCCTGAGTGTAGGATGTAGGATCAATGGTTGGAATAAGTTGGTGAGTTTATGAAGAGGTTTAAGATGTACCATTTTCGAGCAGGTTACCATTGGATGAGTGGGGATTAGAGGTGAGTTGGTGTGAGAGAGAGAGCTGGGTTGTGAGGCGATGGAAGTTGGTTGAAAAGACATGGGAACCTGCGCTTTTGATGTAGTTGCAGTATTTGGTGGTTGAAATTGGACACCTGTAGGAGTTAAAAGAAGTGGGTTGGAAATGCTAACTGATGGTGTAGTGGGTTGTGGTGGTAATGGAAAGAGAGTTTGCATATGAAATGTGAGTTTATCAATGTGACATGGTAAGAAACAATGATTTTCCCGGTAGATGGTTGTAACATTGATTGCCTTTGTAAATAGATGAGTAACCAATTAAGATGCTCAATGTGGAACGGGGCGCAAGTTTATTAGATGAGCATGGTTTGGTTCACGAAAATAAGTGCAATCGAACACTTTCAGTGAGTAAGAGGGTGGGTGGTCATATAGATGTTGGTAGGGGGAGATATAGTTGGTTACTTCGGTGGCATCAACCCATAATGAGTAGGGTAAGTGTGCATCATGAAACAAAGCACGAGTAGTTTCAATAAGGTGCCTATGTTTGCGTTCTGTCACCCCATTTTGTTCCGCGATGTGTGGACAAGACAATTGATGAATCGTGCCATTGGAGTTGAGGAATTCATGAAAGGCACGTATGGTGTATTCACCTTTGCCATTTGTTCTTAGAATTTTAACTTTGGTGTTAAATTGGGTTTGAAGCATTGTTATATGATGTTGAATTTTGAGAGTGGCTTCAGATTTTTTAGTTAAAGGATATATCCAGCAAAAGCGAGATGCATCATTGACAAAGAAGATATACTATTGATAACCATAGGTAGAATTAATTGTGGAAGGCCCCCATACATCATTATGAAGTTCTAGCTTCTTGTATCTATGCAGTAAACTAAGACCAAAGGACTGTTTATGTGACTTTGTAATTTGACATGTATTACATATAGATAAGAAAGGAGAAATATGCATGTTCTGTGTTTTGAAGATGGTGCTAATAACTGCCAGATGTGGATGCCTCAAGCGTTTGTGTCAAAGATCAGAGATGGCCGATTTTTGTAGAGTGGTGGTGAGAGTTGGAATTAAGTAAAGCCTATGAGAGCTAGGGCCTTGAAGAAGAACACGATTATTCTGCGGATCAATGATAGAAAAACCAGAAGGATTAAATGAAACAATAACTTTATTATCCTTAATTAATTTATGAATTGAGATGAGGTTATGAGAAAGGGATGGTGAGTATCTTATGTTTTGTAGTTGAAGCTTACAAGTTGGAGTGGGTAGGAGCCATCACACATCTTATGGATCGAGATGGATTGACATTACCCATGAAGATGTGCTCAGTTGTAGGAAGAGATTTTGGCTCCTGAAGTTGATTGATATATGATGTTAAGTGGGCAGTATGTCACCTCCCATAAGAGCCCTTATAGGTGATGGGCAACCCAGGACTTAAATACTGCTTTTCGGCCCTACACCTAGCCAATGTGGGACTATTTGTCCGTGACATTCTCCTCCACCCAATCACGTGACGCCCTCGTCACGGATCGGCTCCACTGAGGGTCCCACTGGACCATGGAGAGTCCACACACCTGGCAGGCAGTAATCTGCTCTGATACCACTTGTCACCTCCCATAAGAGCCCTTTTGGGTGATGGGCAACCCAGGACTTAAATACTGCTTTTCGGCCCTACACCTAGCCAATGTGGGACTATTTGTCCGTGACATGTAGCTCCAAAATCTAGCATTCTTTCTTGAACTTGAGTTGTGAGGGCTTGAGATGATGTAGGTGGTGAGTAATAAAGATTGGTCTTGTGCCGACATGTTGCCGCGGAGTGTCCCACTCTGTGGCAGATCTGACATACTGTTGTTGAATGTTGTGACGAACGACCTCCTCTCCTGCCTGTTGAGTTGCGATCATGCCTTCGAAGTATGAAGTGGATCTGTTCTTGGAAGCAACAAGTGCAATGGATGGGTCGGTTGAACTGTTGTTTTTGGCAGACTCATTAACAATGATCACCTCCTCACGACAGAGTAATGAGTAGAAATCGTCCAAGTGGATTGGATTGAGCTGTTGCAAATGGAGGTTTTGAACACCTGGTAGGAAGGTGGTAAGTCGTTTAGTGTGAATAGGATGACATCCGCAAGATCAATGTAAGCACCTGTAGCAAAGATGTTGCCGACTATGGCTTTGATTTTAGATAGGTACTGTTATTGTGTTAGATTTCATGGTTATATGATGAAGTTGGTTCTTCAATTGAATTACCCGAGAGCGATTGGTAGGTTTGAGGCGTCTTGCTAGAGTTTTCTAGATCTCTGCCAGTGTGGAGAGTTGAAGAACATATGGTAAAATTGTAACAGAAATGGTAGAGAACAAAGCTGCGGAAATATTTTGATCAATATGAACCAGGTGATATACCGAGGCTTTGAAGCCATAAGGTTGTTCTGGTCAGCTAGAAATTGAGGGGGGCACAGATGAGAACCATTTAAGAAACCAAGAAATCCATTGGCAGTGAAGATTTGTAAAATTTGAGCTCGCTAGATGGGATAATTTCATATGTCAGTTGGTTTTGATCTAGAAGTTTAATGTGGGAGGAGAAATTTCAAGGAGGGTAATACATGAGTGGTTGAGGAAGGAGGTAGAAGGTTTGATGTCACCGAGTCTTCCATGAGTTGAAGACGCTGGATAAAGGATCGGTGATACATTGCAGAACAGAGGCTTGTCGAACCCTAGTTGATGATAACAGTGTTCATTGGGATAGGAGCAATTAAGGATCGAGAAACTTCCTGGTTTTTGTAGCGATACCTTCTTCGTCTAGGATAAACACCCGCTTTGATACCATGAGAGCTTTCAAAGAAAAAGTAAGGAGCAACTGCATTGTATATCAATAATCTTTTACATCCAAGTTCTTATATTTATTGTAGACTAAATTAAGGTAAGATGTAGCCTAAATACAAATGAAATGAAGATACTAAGAGATACGCCTCTGCCACCATTATCGCAGCAGACAAGCAGAGGAAGTGGGGCCCTAAGTAGTAGCAGTTATTACGAATTGTTGTGATGTTGGTGTCCTAGACATCATTCTTCATTGGAGGGTAATCAAAACAAACATTTTGGTCCTGAATATCCATTTGGACATTGGTTGATGACATTCTTATTTGTGGAAGATAATTGAATGTCCTGATCCTTAATGGATGAAGCCATGAAAGTGGGCAAATTGTCATAGGGGATACCAATTTTGTGTGTAAGACAATTTATGCTAATAAAAGTTGGACATTATTTGTCGGAATTACTAAAGAATTTATGCATATATTCAATAAATTTGTGAAGAACTTGTCACTCAATATTTTATAGATATAAAATATGTGAAGGAAAAAAATATTTGGTCTCGCTCAATCAGAAAATCTGTCCTAGAAATTGTTATGTTGTATGGTGAGTGTATTTTTATGAAGTCAAGCCATATTTATAATTTAAAAACCCAATTTATGAATAAGATGCTCCGTCTGTGGAGGAGAGTATGATAGTGTTAGTGTTGAAGGCAACAAAGAGTTAATATTTCTTATTGTGGAAAGAATGGGATTTATCAATTAATTGAATAAGTGTTGTTGGGCAACGTCTATTACTATGCTATAATCAGTGGTATGTTAGGGTGGGTTTTGGATGTTGATGATGGTGATGGCAATCATTAGAGGATGACAAATATTAAAATATCAAATATGAAGCGATGGTGAGTGTTGAAGGAAAGTAAATGTCAAATGTTAGACATTTTAGGATTGATGTTGTCGAGTGGCAACATCGAACATCATTCATGGGCATTAAATGTTTTGGGACTTCATACATTAAGCATTTGATTTCAAATGGAGACTAACATCAAATGTTGTAGATATTCAATGCCAATTGATGATGATTATAAGTTGTTAAATGATTGGACATTGTGGGCATTAAAGGTCAAGTTTTAAACGAAGGATGTTGGATGGAGGTTGTTGAAGTCAGTCATCAATGAACATTAGTTGTTGGATTATGTTGGAAGACATGCATTGATTGTTGGCAAGCATTAATCATCGTTTACTAGTAGATGTTAGGTTGAGTTGTTTGTGAAGATGAGAAGTTAGATGATAAAAAATATTTGATGTTGATTGTTGGCGGGTATGGATAACAGTGTTGGACCTATGATGACATCAAAAGTCGGATTATGACAAACATTGACTGACTGAGGTATAATATAAAGTGAAGAGAAGCCTTTAAAGGAAATCTTGTAGAATGCAAGAAGTTAAATGACTAAGTAGTGGTGGTTGACAATAGTTGGCGAAGAAATGAAAGCCAAAAAAATGTCATAAAGGCCATTTGAACTTTTAAAATCAGTTAGAGCTCTAGAATTCTCAATGAGGAGAGAGAATTTAGAATATCTCAAATTAGTATGAAAACTATATAGAAGATATTTTAGTTCTCATTTTGAATAATATAAGAATATTCGTTACGCTTGTCTACAATTGATGAACATGATTTTCTCACCTACAACAAATGGTCGGACAGTCGAGCCATTTGATAGATTGGGTGGTCAATTACAACCATTGGTGCTGAAATCATAGGTTAACAAATAAAAATATCATTTTTAAACTTCTGATGTTACGAGCACAGTGGACTCGACATATTGAAAGTTTGTTTGTTAGATCATCTTCAACAATTCTACAAAGTGCAAGGGATCAAAAGTAGTACCATCATTGATGAAGAAAATGATAAGACAAACTTGGAATTGATTTGCTCTCTTCCAGTGCAATCAATCAAAAAGATCCATGCATTATAATGATTTTGAGAGTTTATGGCTACCAAAAATGACAAGTGGCCGCTATGTTTCAGAAATATATTCATTCACAAAATCAAGTACATGCTAGATTTAGTTTGCCAATTATTCATTTGTTGAGCTCACCTGAGTTTTTGGAAGCTCAGATACGTGCAAACAAATCTTGTGAAATTAGATGGGTTTCAAACTAGTCAGACGCTCCCATACATCTTCTTGTAAAGAGATGGCGATAGCAGGTCAGCAGTGGCATGACAACCACCTTATATATGACCATTACGTCAACGAAAAGAAAGGGTAGGTTTTCAAATGCACTTCTGTGAACTTTCTTGATGTCATTGAAATCATCATGACCATATTACTATAAACTTATTGAATTTGAAGTCCGTTTGATATTTTCAATGATTTTTCGCACAGTTTTCTCTTGTACTTTTTTAGAGATATTTTGGGTTCAATCGAACTCAAATTCAAGCGTTCATGATGCTAAATTGTCTCGCCAAGCATATAGCTACGAGCGTAGACTTGACAAAATCAATTTCCATGTAACCTTTTGAAATGATGTGGACATTTTTAGATATAAAATTTGTACGACTTCAAAAAACTGTTCTTGTTATGTCATATGATGGAAAGAATATTAGATCAGGACTTCGGATGCATCCTATCAAAATATTAATAGGGGATGTCACTTGTAAAATGGGGCCCACCTCAATACACTGTGATTTGTCTACTTTAAACGTGGCGCCTTCCTATTAAACTTCGGATGCATCCGGAGTCATGACCTAATATTTTTTCCATCTAATAAGCTCTATGGAGACAAACTGACATGTCACATCCCATCAAAATATTATAATTGGACCTATATAAGAAACATTTTCGGGCAATATTCATAACTTCTAAATTAATAAAAAATTTTAAGATACCTTCGTAGGTCAAGAAAGGACATTGGGGCTTGTTGTCTTGTGAATGATTATCAGTGGGCTGGATCCAAAGCACACATCTAATATGGATCGTAAACCTTCCTAAATAATTGGTCGTCTAAACTCGAACAGTTGTAAAAGACAGTTTTTTATTTTAATAATGTTCATCAGGCTGAAAAGGATTGTTTAGAATATGTTAAATTCAAGTGAATCAAAGTTCTGTTCTAAATAAAATTGAACAACATGAATAAACTTAGTGAAGAGCAAGGTTCTCAAATCTCATATTACTCTGATTTCATTGTGCAAGTAGTTTGAAACTCTAGACATTAAGAGAATATCTAGTGCATTCATGTCGTAAATCCCAAAAATAATTTATTCACACAATCAACAGAACTAAATTGAATCTACCTTTCTAACAAAGTTGATCAGCTAAAATATGAATATTGATTGATATATGAAAGTGAGAATATGATAAAATACAGTCATACAAATGTTGAATTTAAAGGAACTCGGAGAAATATTAATAGAAAACTTACAATCAGAGTGGACAGTCGTGATAGGTAACATGCAGTATGATTGCAGACTCTCAAGCGTAGGCATACACACAACAAACTCTGAAGACAATTAAGAAAGCATAATAATTGAGCCATCATTCCGAACTGAACTTACAAATGAAATCCAAACTGGACTTAACAGATGAATTCCAAACTGGACTTTAGGACATCATACAAAACAAATAGTAAAGGAATAATAATTGAGCTTTGTCAAAACATTAAATGAATTGTACGTAAAATAGTTTTTGTCATTAATAATTGATACTAGATTGCATAAAAAGTGGATTCCTTTATTGTAGAGTTGTGGGATCAGCTATGATAGGGATCATATATATATATATATATATANAGATATTTTCTCAATACATTGAGACATTGTATCTTCATCTTTAAGTAATTGATCTGCTGATTGCTGGTGTAATATTTTGTAATTTTTTTATTTTAGCGACTCGTTTCGAAACATTCAATGGAGATTAACTTCAACGATTTTAAGGAGAACTCTTCTTTTTGAGGCGTTTTGTGCAATAATGCTTTGTTGGAACTAATTGTTTTCTCAATACATTTAACTTTTTCTTTTATTTTGATGGTTGTCCATTATTTAATAGAAGATTTTCTAAACAGACATCTTCTATGTAAAGGATCTTGTTGATTTTCAATATTCCATGACCAAATCCAAAATAATTGATGTTGAGTAAAAAGAAAAGCTGCAATTGTCCTTCAATAAAAAAATATTACAAGATTTTAGCTTTAGGGATGGAAGATTCAACCCTATCAAAATAGTTGTTATGTCTTGCCATATGATTTTTGTCATTAGAATAAAAATCAACTAGTGTTTTTGGCTTGGATTTATGATTTAGAAAGTTTTGGCCATTGCATCGATATACGTTAATAGTTAAAAGAGATTATTCTTTGCTAGCTTGATTCATGAGTTTTATAATCAATAATTTTGATTTGAAAAAGCTTAAAGCCTCATTCCTTATGATTAGGTGTTAAATGAATAACAACATTACTAAACCTAATTCATTTATTTAATTCATTAAAGTTGTGTTTAATGATATTAGAATTGCTTCGTAAATATTGCTATTAAAATTTGATTCATGTGGCGTCAGCCGTTCCTTATATATATTTTCTAAATATGTCTACAAAAGTGTAATATGATAATCATCTCTATTGATTTTCACAATAAGTTTAATGGCTGCTTTAGTACATGTGTTAGGTTCTGATTTAATAATTTTTTTTGGAGAATTTTTATTTTTTGTCTTTGTTTTCTCCATTTTTTAAATTTTGCGAAGAAAATTCTCTTAATTTTTATCTGTTGGATCCATGGAGATAAGTTGTAAGGTTGATTATTGCAAGCAGAAGGCAATTCCCTTTCCCCTTCAGAGCAATTCACCCTTAGTTTGCCCTGTAAAAATTTACGAGTTAAAAAAAAATGTTTCACTTAAGGGAGTTTTTATTTCTCCCTTGAAATCTTCAATATAAATATAGAAAATGAATGATTGTGCTTGCTATGTGCGAAAGATTTATTTTGTAGCAAGATTTTTTACATTCTTAAGGACTATAATCTACACGCATAAAAAAAATTAGAAGTTAAAAGTTCATCTTGAAAATTATTAATTAAATTCGAGATTACAAGCATTTCCTTTATAATTATTAGGAATTTATTTTTAAGAAGTAAATCAAATTAATTCTTCATTGGATGTGAATGAGCTCTTCAACTTTAAGATTGATCCATGTCTGAGAGTAGAGGCATCTATTTTAAGAAAAAAATAGAACTATGAGAATTAGTGAGATTGATGCACAAGTGGTGGACTTGTTCAATCTTTTGATTTGATGGGAAACCCAATAGACAAAAAAGGAAGAACATCATTAAGACATGTCAACATCAAATGTCAATTGTTAGTTGGCTTTTGACAACAATTGATAGAGAACAGTAAAAGTTAGTAATAATAGGTGGTGGATTGGTGTTCTTCTGATAATGTGAGAGATCAAACAAACATGAAAAATGAGCATCAAATATTATCAGTGGATAGATTTTGATAGCTAATAGATCATGTTGGAAGCTAGACATTGGATGACAATCACCACCATACATTTTGTGATGGTCAATAAAGAACATCAAAATTTAATGTGCATGATGTTACTTTTTAATTTGTGTTAAATGACAGTCAATGTGGAACATCAAAAATTAAATTATAGATCACCGTGATTTTTCTTTTAAAAGGATGGGAGATCAATTAATGTTGAGATGGGCATTCAACATTAGTGTCTTACAAATGTTGATTGTTTGCAATTGCTAAGTATCATATGATTGTCGATAAAAAATGCCAGAATTTATGTAATTATGGGTGGTTAGCTTGGCCATTCTTTAGATATGATGGAAGATAGGCAACCAGTGAGACGAATGTGTGACATCAATGCATGGCAACATTGAACTTTAATTGCTAGTAAGAATTGAAAATTAATTAGAATAGAACAATAAAAATAAGAGAATGATGAGTAATTGAATATGTTGTTTTCCCAATAAGAGATGAGCCAAGGGACAACTAAGATGAGCAATGATGAGCATTGACAATTTAATATTATAAAGCATGAATTCTAAAAAAAAAATCATGTTTTAAAACAACTAATTTGGTAAAAACTTCCACAATTTATTTATTTAAATTGTATTTTTAGAAAATTTATAGTCATAACAGTGTATTTTATAAGATGATCTAATGATACAAAAAATATTTGAAAGCAATTTCAAAGCCTAGTTAAGCTCCTTAAAGAATATTTGAAATTTTGATAATATTTGTAAAAAAAACATTCATATGTCGTGCTCTTTTAGTTAAGATGATCACATACATCAATAAGATGAAGTTAATGAGTCCATGACTGCTTAATTTGAGATTATAATGACACTAAAATGCCCCCAAATAATAGAGTATAAAAATAATGGATCTATTGATAACTAATGAGTGATGTGTCATAAAATCACTTCACTTATCTTTTAACTAATTAATAAATAAAAAAAAGGTATGATTCAATGTTCTATTTATTTATTCATTTAAAATCTTGAGCCAGTAATAAACGAATTCTTATCGAACAGAACTCTATTTGTACTTTCAACTTGTTAATAAAAGAAGCTCAATACAATTATTCAAATCATATATTTAGTAAACAAATCAAATATGAGTAACTTAGTAAGTCAAATTTGAGTTGGTTGCAACAACAATCATTTTTATTGCTTTATTTCATTGTTTACCTATTGCAAACAAGTTGTAGTGACATGTTCTTAGTTCATTTGTGATTGCTTTTATGAAAACAACATATGAGCTATGTTCATGCATGTATTCATGGTCGATGGTGATATCAATATATTAGACTTTTATATTATGAAGGTGTCACATACAACCTAATTAAGCTTAATCTCGTGTGATCTAGATGTTAAAAGTAATAGATTTCGACATGTCTTAAAAATTAGAGTTGGAAATACGACATCAACTTGATTTGGTGACCCTAACTAACACTAATCATGCCTTATTTACTACATTATTCTATTGATATCTTAATCAACCTTATCTCATTTAAATTTTCATTTCATACATTCTAAGAAAACAATCCGGCTTAATCAAATTGCCAAGACTGGATCACTAGCCGAAATCACAAACTCGAAAATGAGCACCGGTTCAAATCAATGGAATAATATAGAGTGAAACAATAAGAAGAAAATAGCTCTTTAGTTAGTTACTTAAAATAGAAGTGATGGGGAGGTTGTTGATGGATTGGTATACAAGGAGGCCATTTATTTGACACATGACATATATGTGGGAATAGTGACAATAATTTCAATAGAATTTACATAATCCAATTTATGAAATCATCAACTTAATAATGAGGCATTTCTCAAATTTCTGCTTCAAGAGAGTGACATTTGTATGCTGTAGTTTTAGCTTGTTCAATATGAACACCAGGTTTGATTATTTTAGACGAATCTTATGTGGCATGCATTTTCTATTATAAATCTGCCGAAAGTCGTCAATCATATGTAGCCGTTGGTTTTTTGTTCGTATTTTTTAGGGGCATTTACATACATGCCACCCAATTCCTATCTATTTATATATCTATCACCTGAGCCTTACTTTTTACATGTCGAAATTGAAATTTGGGTGTTAGATATGTAAAACGTAGAAATTAAGTGGTTTGTCTGTAAAATTTCCAAATTTTTTTATAGGTATCATTATAAGGAAATCATTATATATAATTTAAGGGTTAAGTAAGCTTGAGAGCACATTGATAAGAAAACTTTTTTTCATTGAAATTTAATTAACACTCAAATCTTAGGCATTTATATCACTTAGGGTGTAAACGAGCCAAACACGGGCCTAGCGAGCCGAGCACGGGCCCTTTCACGAACAAAGAGTCATTTTGACAACCCTAATCACGTAATCATAAGATGTTAAGGATTGGGGCAAAACATCATTTGAATCTAATTTAATAATTTTTATTTAGTTTTCTTCATTTATACTTTTACTTGATTATAAATCTTTGTAACCTTGTAGTCAATTAAATTTTTTAAAAATACTACTCATCAAAGATATATATATATAATTGATTAGTAGTATTTCGAGCCAAAACGAGCGAACACGAATGAACAAATATTTGTTCGTGTTCGAATCGTTAATTTAGCGAACGATCTGAACAAGAACTTCTTACCGAGCCGACCTCAAGTTGTTCGCGAATAACAAGCTGTTTTGACAGCCCTATATATCACATGATTCTCAGGCATTTATGTATCTAATACTTAAAGTTAAATCATAACACTCGAATCTTTAAAGCTTAAATTAAATTTTCAAAAATGAAATGCATCCTAATTTTATGCATATGTTTTGATAGAATTTCGGCATCAAAGCCTTAAATATGTAAATATGAAAGTTCTAAAGGCCAAAGATATAAATATAAAAATTGTCTCGGTGCATGCAATTATGGGTCTGTTTGGGGCAGCTTATAAGTGCGGGCGGCGTTTTCAAAATGCCGTCGTACCGTTTGGTTCGCACGTTTTGCCAACTTATCCGAAATTGCGTTTTGGTTTTTACACTAAGCGCAGGTCGCAGGTCAACCCCTGCGGACGGCCCGCGGGCCACGTTTCAGGATAAGAACGCACAAGCTGCCCCAAACGGACCTTAAATCTGCTAAATTCTAAACCTCTCATAAAATGAAGAAAGGAAGATACAAAAATGCCGTGCTGAGAATTTGCAATGTTATAAAATTATAATTTGTTTATTTTTTTAGTGGAAGAATTATATTAGTATAATATCATCACAATTTGATGATGAGAATTTTTTTTTATGTGCAATATAAAAATTGATTAATTAATTATCTTCACACTACGTAAATCTAAAAATAAATATATATATAAAAAATCATTCTAACAAATCTAATCAAAATAATTTGTTTCAAAAATTTATATATTTATAAAATATTATTTTAATATGCCAATTGTTCAAATTTTAGCAGCAGTATAGAGTAAGGTTTTATTTGTGCAATTAAGATTTGTGGAGGAGTTTTGTAAAAAAATTCTCTCTAATTATAAAACTTAATTTCGCAAGGATACTCTCACTACAGCTCAACTTATATATATATATATATATATATATATATATATATATATATATAT
>JXCR01116137.1:20901-32019 GCA_002079205.1 Phalaenopsis hybrid cultivar
GGGGGGGGGGGGGGGGTTTGCATTTTAAATTCTAGTCTTATTGAGCTTCAGAATTCAGGTTATTTTATCAGTTCGTTTAATAACCAATTGATTAATCCTATCATATGTCTTCTTAACAGAGCCCCTTGTAATGTTCAATGGATTGATTCTTTCCCTTTTCTTATTATAACGTTAGGATTTTGTATAAAAAAATATTGGAGTTTATGTCTTGAATTTTTAATATTGTTGATAATGCTTTGAAGATACCTGTGAAAGGTGATCTTATTTTTTCTTTTCATAATAAGCTTCATAATTTTATGGTGTCTCATAAGAATTGGCATTATAATTCTTCAACCTTATATTTTTGATCTTAAGGATTAGCAGATCGATCAGTACAATGAGATTATGTCTCAACTAGAAAATTCTCCTCTTTCTAATGTTCTTTTGGAGCAAGCTTCTTCTCTCTAAAAGAATATCTTTAATGCTAATTTTTGTGATTTTAAGTGGGCCAAGCAGAGAGCTAAATTCTCTTGGCTATCTAAAAGTTAAGTTGATGTTAAATTCCTTTATCAAAAAGCTAGAATTCGTCGTAATTCAAATTTTATAAAGGAAGTTTTGGTTGATGGTAACTTCATTCATAATCATGATTATATTGTTATGGAATCTATTAATTTTTACACTGATTTGCTTAAAGGTCCTTTTAATAATGAACATCTCTTAGGAAATAATTTTTCTATAAGAAATTATATCTATGATGATGATATTTCTTTACTGAATAAAAAATTTTCTAATGAAGATGTTAAGAAAACTTTGCTCTCTATTAACTCTAATAAAGCCCCTAGTTCGGTTGATTTTTCTACAAAATCTTTTAAAGATACCTAGAATATTGTTGGAAATAATTGTATTTATATCAATAACCATTTTTTTCTATCGCTTCTAAACTCCCTCATAAGGTGAAGAATTTCGCTATTGTGTCAATACCTAAAATTATAAATGATATATCTTTCTCAGATTTTCGTCATATTTCTTTTTGTAGTACTTCTTAAAAAATTATTTCTATTTCGTTGGTTGATAGGCTTAAACTAATTCTCCTAAAGAATATCCATTTTGTCTCTATCGCTTTTATTAGTGATCGCGATATAGTTGATAATATCATTTTAGCGAATGAATTGCTTTATGGTTACGATTCTTCTATTAACATTAAAAAATTTTGTGCTAACATTGATATTCATAAAGCTTTTAACAAAATTAATAGACTTTTTGTATTTTATATTACATCGTATTGGTGTTCATATTAAATTTATTAATTGTATAGTTGCTTGTATTTTAGATGTCCACTTCTCTGTTATTTTAACTAATGATTTAAATAGCTAATTTTTTTCTTTTGCTGGTCTATAATAAAATTTGTACTTTATCTCCTTATCCTTTTGCCTTTATTATTGATAATAACTTTGCTAAAAAATGATTATATTAATCATTTGATTTATGCGGATGATATTCTTATTTTTAGCAAAGCGGATGGTGAACACATCAATTTTATTATCAATGCTCTTAGTATTTTTTCTAAAGCTACCAATCTTTATATAATTTTTTTTCTAAATCTACTAATATTTTTTCTAATAGTGTGTATACTAATGTTCAAAGCTTTGTTAGTAGTTTAATTGGTTTTTTTTGTAAAACCATTGTCATGGAATTACCTTGGTGTTACTATCAAACATTCTAAGCTGGTTATTTCTGATTGTCAAAATCTGATTGATAGAATTAATTAATTGCTTGCTGGTTGGAAAAAAAATTATTATCAAATGCTGTTAGATTTCAACTTATAAAATTTACTATTTGAAGTTATTATTATTATTAATTTTGTTCTTCCTTACTACCTAAAGGTCTAAGGAAAAAAAACCTTCTTTAATTTCCATTTTTTTTTCTTCACATTGATGATAATAAAAAACTTCATACTATTTATTGGAACAAAATAAATATGCCTCTGCAGAATGGTGCTTTATGTCTCCCTACTCTGCTTCTATACACTTGATGTGTAAAATAAATGTCATCTGAAAATGTTAATCATTATGGTTCTTTGTGGCAGAGGATTTCTTATACATCTTCTCCTTTCTGAAAACAATTTATTAAATTTGTTACTAAATTCAGGTATGCTCTAAGTTTTAATGTTACTAATTATTGTGTTCATTGGTTAGAGAGGGCTTCTCTTTTGGATAAATTTGGTGTTTTGATATTTTATTGGTTTAATTTCTTTCAATTTTAAGCTTAAAGATATTGTTCATAATAATTGTTGGAATTTCCCTCTTAGTCACCAAGCTCCTAGTTGTTGTATTGATGCTACCAATAAGACTACTATTTTAAATGGTCTTATTTGTGCTTGGAATAGGTGTACTACCTATTCTCATAAAGAAATTTATTTTTCATTTAACTAGTGATGTTTTATCTTTAAGAGGGAGGCATATTAATTTAAACTTTGTTTTATGTTTAAATGATTTTGAATCTCATGATCATCTCTTTTTGAATGTCTTTTTTTCTCATATGCTTCTTAAAAGTTGTTTTTATAATGGTTATTTTTTAAATACACCTAGCAATATTTTGCAAGTTATTTGAAACTTTATCTTACAAAATTTCTAAGCATTTTTTTCTCTTGGCTTTACAAGTGCTTGTCTACTTGACTTGGTATAAAAAAATATGATACACCAAAAATATATGTATTTTTATACTCATATTTTATACTCATTTTTTGTGATATTGCAATTTAATGGAGGATATTTTTAATATTTTCTTTCAGGTTATTGAATTTTAGGATTTGAAGCAAAAATAATAAAAGTTAGAGTCAAAATGAAAAAGTTGAAAATTTGTTCAGCGTTGCGACACCAGACTGGGCACCGACGACGCTGTTTGACAGAAAACGTCAAATTAAATTACAGATATGTTCAGACATTGTTTCTAGAAGATTCGACGAATTTGAACATTTTTTGAATAGTTTTTGGATGAATCTATTGGAGAACCGACTCTAGGCTCTATTTGGGGCCGAAATTAATCATAAAATTGGCTCATTTTCGCCATTCCTCGCCACCATTCATTTTCTTGCATACCATACACTTTTCCATCTTCATTCCACCACCATTTTGGAGTCTATTAAGGATTTTTTTTTTAAGAATTTAGAGTTTTTGTGGTGAGATTAAGTGTAAATCTTCTCTAAGAGTGTTGGAGAATGAGAAAAGTCAGAGATTTCTTCTTCTTACATTTCTTAGGAAAGGCTACAAAGGATTTGCTTTGAGAAAGAGTTTCAGATAAGTGTTGATTTTTTTATAGTGTTGTATAAATTTTCTTTTATATATGAAATTTGTGTTTTGTTGTATCTTTCTCATGAAGTCCGAGTAGTTTCCTTTATCTTTCTTCGTACTCCGAGATATGGTAAAATGAAGGGATAATATGGACGTGCCACTGTTAAAGTATAAAATAAATTGTGATGATTTTTCAACTCCGAACTTAATTTACTTTTCGATCTGAACAATTGAATTGTTAAATTTTTTTGTGAAACATATGATCCGGGAAATGGAGTATGAGTTCTACAAAAGAGTAAAGATCGCATTTAATTCCATGAAGGAGAATTTAGTTCATGGAACTAAGTGCAAATAAATAGAGAAATATATAATGTTGGGTGTAGAATTAGAGATTTTAGGGTGACAGACTAAAATCCACAATTCGGTCTTAGTGTTTAAGAACTAAAACAAGATTTAGCCTTTAGGTGAAGGGAAGTAGGAGTTCTGGAGTGGGAGCCAGTATCCTCCTAGCCTAGCCACAGATTTAGGGACTAAACCTAGGGTTAGCCAATGATTTTCCATAAAATTATATCAGGGTAGAGAATTAAAACTGCTCTTATTTGACATAATACATATTAAAACCATTTATCTCATCTCATTTTACCAAAATTTCATTGTAGTGGGAAATATGTTTTTTCACATAAGAAATCTTTATCAAATAAACATAATTTAATAGTTCAGTAGTTACTGTTCAAACTTTACATTTCAGTTTTACTAGTAATTAAATAATTTAGTTCTGATAATATTTTAACAATCGAAATTAGTGACAGTAATTTCGTTTTATTTTCTGTGAATTTCCTAGTTAATTTATCATTTCAAATTTAAATATTCCCCGTGGGATCAATATTTGGGGCTTAAATAGAAAATTCTTTATTACTTGATAACGATACGTATAATTGCACAGAATCCCAACATTAATTGTTTAAACTTCTTATTTATAAAAGATTGCATCAAGTTTTTGGCGTCGTTGCATAGCGGAGACAACTTTATATATTTTGCACAACTATATTTCATCGTGGGATCAGAATACAAGAATTTTAAAGAATCAGCAATTATTTATTAAATCTAATATTCACTAATATTCATCATTTTTTTTGTTAATCTCTTATACGAGCAGAAAATGGAACAAGATTTCAATTCCTTCTTATATTACTCAATTTTATAAACTTTGATTGGTTGGTGATCCTCTTCAAGTTTCATTTGCTAAATCTGGATTTGTTTCATCTGACTGGATTTTTATCGGTTGAACTGTTTTTTTCTTTTTTTTTGCATTTTTTGGTTTGTTTTTCATCAGTTGTTGATCTTTTTCTCGTTTTCTGGTTTTTTTCTTTGTTTTAGTATTAATTATTGGATTTTGTTTGTTTTTTTTTCCTTTGATTATTGCTAAGGTTGCTTTATCTCAACATTTCTGTGACTGTGTCACGATTGGTAGCGTTTTCCTTTTATTACCTGATCTTCGCTAAATGTTGTGATTGGTATTGATTTACTTTTATTGTCGAATATTAGCTTCTTGTTGTGATTGGCATAAATCTGTGATGATATCCAGCATTTATAAAAATTCAACTATGTCTTGAATATATTTTTATATATTCAATATGTTAGGATGGAAACCTAATAAATATCTGCAGGTTAAATTTTGAGATCAACTGTTTTATTAATTATAAATTTTATGCTTATAACTTTATATTCTATGCTTATTATTTCTTTTTTTAAAATTATTTTTGGGTAGTTTTTCGTTGTTATGTTGTCCTTGCTCATCGCCTTTACATGGGCTCTTGTATCTTGTGGACTCTCTTTTCTCTTTGAGGATTGATGATTGGTTGCGGTTTGGAATCCTACCGTGGCTCTGTTTGTTTCTAACTAATTTCTTAATTTTCTTTCAGTGATCATTGGGTTTTCCTTTTTTGCCTTTATTGAGCCTCTGTCTGTGGTGGTATGAGTTATATTTTATCTTCTTTATATTGTCTATCTCTTTTCAAGTCAATATTTTTCCCACGCCCAAATCTTATAATCCCCAATCATGCATCATTAATTTCCATCCATTTCACTATTGATAAAAGGTTTTATATGAAATATTGTGAATGCGGCAAATATGTCCATAATTACTGACTTGTTCCAAGGATCAACCTTCATTAACAGTGCCAAATTATATTTATAATCATCATAGCCCCCATAGGTTTAATGTAATATATTATTATTTTACGTATATTGTAATAATAATAATAAATTAAATAAGAGGAAAATAACGATTTGCAATGGCGTGCACGTGGTGTCCACTAACGTTAGGCCTGCAAAGCGGCCGCCCCCTTGCCGTCCCCCACCAACCACGCGACATTGGGCCTAAAATGGCTCGAGTAGGCCCGGTAATTATGCCTCAATTTTTAAATTTATTTAAGTTTTAATTGACACGTGATAAATAATTTATTAAAATATGCTTCTTTTTTTTTAGCATTTACATTCAGACCACCCAATTTCTATGTATTTGCATGTCTAGAACTTCAAAAAAAAAATTTCATTTATACCGTCCTAATCTTTCATACCACATTAAACATATCACTATTTTGATATATCTTTTTCATGCATACTTAAGACCATATTATATATATATATATATATATATATATATATATATATATGTATATATATTGAAATTAAGAAATTTAGCTATTAGATATGCAAATAGATTAGAATTGAGTGGTATGTATGTAAATCTTTCTTTTTTACGTACACAACAGTGAAATCTTGCAAATTAAAATCTCTTATTTTGTTTTTCAACCAGGAGTAATTGCGGTGGCAGTTTTTTAGCTATGGTCTAATTTAAAAAAAAATTGTAATAGTCATTTCAGTTTTTAAAACATCAGATTATTCTTCAGCTGTTTTTTAATAAGCTGCAGCTGTCTCAAACATAACCTATGATTGTTGCCCGATGACAATAATAGTGATAACCAAAAAAGTGCCGCTTCTAGTACGGATTGGTACATGTTTGGGGTTGAGGTCAATGTCGAGTTGTGGTTTAGCACAATGCATGTGAGGCCAAGGATGAGTAAGGCGGGGACAGTATGATTCGAATTGTGGACGACAAGGTCATGGGCAGGAAAATTTTCCTTAAAATTCACACAATTTANATACACAACAGTGAAATCTTGCAAATTAAAATCTCTTATTTTGTTTTTCAACCGGCCTCCACTAATTGTGGTGGCAGTTTTTTAGCTATGGTCTAATTTTAAAAAAAAAATTGTAATAATCATGCAGTTTTTAAAACATCAGATTATTATTCAGCTGTTTTTTAATAAGTTGTAGTTGTCTCAAACATAACATAGGATTGTTGTCTGATGATAATAGTAGCCATAACCAAATAAGTGCCGCATCTAGCAGGGATTGGTACGTGTTTGGGGTTGAGGTCAATGTCGAGTTGTGGTCGAGCACAATGCATGTGAGGCCAAGGATGGGTAAGGCAGGGACAATATGATTCGAATTGTGGACGACAAGATCATGGGCAGGAATATTTTCCTTAAAATTCACACAATTTAGATGAATTATAATATCCAAAAATTAAATCCTAAAGGAAAATTCAAATTATTACAAATAACCACCACTTTCATTCATACTAAAACATTTTTGCCATTGTTAAAAAGCAAGCAATTATTAAATATCAAATGTCAAATCTAGCAATGCCAAAGACGTTGACACGATAATATTTGCCATCTGCTTTTCCCAATCATGTTTGGGTTTTGGGGTCTGAAATATATATATATATATATATATATNGGCTTCACTTAAATCAACTTAAAAAAGAAGGCTTAGCTACATTTTCTAAACATATTTGAGTATTAACTTATTTAATAGTAAATTTTCATAAATTAACATGGCAATTTAAAATTTTACTTGAAAAGAATAGAGAATCAAAAATCTTAAACTTGATTGCTGGATATTCTTATACCTTTGGTACTAACTGGAGTTGTTTTAAATTTTTTTTAAGTTATGCTATTGTATTTAGTGGACTAAAATATGAAAATCTAGAAGTTAAATTATTTACCATAAGTCATATTTTTAGTAGTAAAGGAGTTACTTGGGACAAGAAACATGTAAGTTTGGGGAATTTTGATACACAAAAAATATATACATTTTTATACCCATATTTTAGACTCATTTTTGGTGATGTTGCACTTTAATAGAAGGTATTTTTAATGTTTTCTTGCAGGCTGTTGAATTTTAGGACTTAGGGCAAAAAAGAAGCAAAAAAGATGAAATTTGGAGTCAAAATGGAGAAGTTGAAAATTTGTTCAGCACCGACAATGTCAGACTGGGCACTGACGACGTCGTTTGACATAGAGCATCGAATTAAATTTTAGACCCTGTTTATAGAAGATTCAACGAATTTGGATGCTTTTTGAAGAGTTTTTGGATGCACCTATTGGAGAACCGACTCTAGGCTCTATTTGGG
Source organism: Phalaenopsis hybrid cultivar (assembly GCA_002079205.1). NCBI lineage: Eukaryota > Viridiplantae > Streptophyta > Magnoliopsida > Asparagales > Orchidaceae > Phalaenopsis > Phalaenopsis hybrid cultivar. The sequence goes on from JXCR01116137.1 coordinate 28,654, forward strand.
ACTGAAATTGATCAGGAAATTGGCTTCTTTTTGCCATTCCTCGCTACCATTCATTCTCTTACATACCATTCCATCTTCATTCCACCATCATTTTGGAGTTTATTAGTGATTTTTCTTTTAGAATTTATTATTTTTGTGTTGAGATTAAGTATGAATATTTTTCTACGAGTGTTGGAGAATGAGAAAAGTGAGAGATTTCTTCTTCCTACATTTCCTAGGAAAGACTACAAAGAATTTGATTTGAGAAAGAGTTTCAGATAAGTGTTGATTTTTTTATAGTGTTGTATGAACTTTTTTTTTATATATGAAATTTGTGTTTTGTTGTATCTTTCTCATTAACTTTGAGTAGTTTCATTTATCTTTCTCCATACTCTGAGATATGGTAAAATGAAAGGATAAATATGGATGAGCTAATATTAAAATATAAAATAAATTGTGATGATTTTTCAACTCCGAACTTAATTTACTTTTCGATATGACCAATTAAATTGTTAAAATTTGTTGTGAAACATATGATATGAGAAATGGAGTATGAGTTCTATAACAGAGTGAGGATCACATTTAATTCAATGAAGGAAAATTTTGTTTATGAAATTAAGTGCAAATAAATAGGAAAATATATATAGTTGGGTGTAGAATTTGAGATTTTAGGGTGACAGACTAAAATCTCCAATTTGGTCTCAGTGTTTAAGAACTAAAGCGAGAGTTAACCTTCATGTGAAGGGAAGTAAGGGCTCTAGAGTGGGAGCGAGTATCCTCCTAGCCTAGCCACGGATTTAGAGACTAAACCTGGGATTAGCTAATGATTTTTTATAACACAGAATTAAAATTGCTCCTATTTGACACAATACATATTAAAACTATTTATCTCATCTCATTTTACCAAAATCTCATTGTAGTGAGAAAGATACTTTTTCACATAAGAAATCTTCATCACATAAACATAGTTTAATAGTTTAGTAGTTACTATTTAAAACTTTGGATTTCAGTTTTGCTAGTAGTTAAATAATTTAGTTCTGATAATATCATAACATTCAAAATTAGTGACAGTAATTTCACTTTACTTTATGTGAATTTCCTAGTAATTTATCATTTCAAATTTAAACCTTCCCCGTGGATCGATATTTGGGGCTTAAATAGAAAGTTATTTATTACTTGATAATGATACATATACTTGCGTAGAATCCCAACATTAATTGCTTAAATTTATTATTTATAAAAAGATTGCATCAAGTTTTTGGCATCATTGCATAACGGGGTCAACTTTATATATTTTGCACAACTATATTTTATCGTGGAATCAGAATACAAGAATTTTCAAGAATCAACAATCATTTATTAAATCTAATATTCATCATATGTTTTTGCTAATCTCTTATACGAGCAAAAAATGGAGCAAAATTTCAATTCCTTCTTATATTACTCAGTTTTATAAACTTTGATTGGTTGGTGATCTTCTTCAAATTTTATTTGCTAAATTTGGATTCGTTTCATCTGACTGGATTTCTATCGGTTGAACTGTTTTTTCTTTTTTTTTCCATCTTTTGGTTTGTTTTTCATCAGTTGTTGATCTTTTTCTAATTTTCTGATTTTTTATTTGTTGTAGTATTGACTGGTTATTGGATTCTGCTTGTTTTTTATTTTCCTCTGATTGTTACTAAGATCGTTTTATCTCAACATTTATGTGATTGTGTCATGATTGGTAGTGTTTTTCTTTTATTACATGATCTTAGCTAGATGTTGTGATTGGTATTGATTTACTTTTATTGTGGAATTTTGGCTTCTTGTTGTGATTGGTATAAATCATCCAACATTTATAAAAATTCAACTATGTGTTGAATATATTCAATATGTTAGGATGGAAACTTAATATATATCTGCATGTTAAAGAAGCCTCTTTATATAGTATGAGTTGTATTTTATTTTCTTACATCGTGTAGCTCTTTCTTTTTCTCGAAGTATGTTGGGCGTGACCCTCAAATTTTCTCAAAAAAAAAAAAAAAAAATGCAATGCATAAAGAATCCAATAAATTTTATACCATATTAATTTTAAAATTAAAATAATCGATTTAGATCTATTGTCACTTAATTAATCATAATATTTCAAGTCAATATTTTTCCCAAGCCCAAATGTTGTAGTCCCCAATCATGCATCATTAATTTGCCTCCATTTCACTATTGATAAAAGGTTTTATATGAAATATTGTGAATGCGGCAAATATGTCCATAATTACTGAATTGTTCCAAGGATCAGCCTTCATTAACAGTGCCAGATTATATTTATAATCATCAAAGCTCCATAGGTTTAATGTAATATATTATTATTTTACATATATTGTAATAATAAAAACAAATTAAAGAAGAGGAAAATATAACGATTTGCAATGGCGTGCACGTGGTGTCCACTAACGTTAGGCCTGCAAAGCGGCCGCCCCCTTGCCGTCCCCCCACCAACCACGCGACATTTGGGCCTAAAATGGCTCCAGTAGGCCCGGTAATTATGCCTCAATTTTTAAATTTATTTAAATTTTAATTGACACGTAATAAATAATTTATTAATATCTGTTTTTTTTTTAGCATTTACATTCAGACCACCCAATTTCTATGTATTTGCAGATCAAGAACTTCAAATTTTTTTTTTTCATTTATATCGCCCTATCTTCATACCACATTAAACATATCACTGTTTTGATATATCTTTTTCATGCATAGTTAAGATCATATATATATATATATATATATATTGAAATTTTGAAATTTAGCTATTAGATATGCAAATAGATTAGAATTGAGTGGTATGTATGTAAATCTTTCTTTTTTACATACACAAGAGTGAAATCTTGCAAATTAAAATCTCTTATTTTGTTTTTCAATCAGCCTCTCGACTAATTGCGGTGGCAGTTTTTTAGCTATGGTCTAATTTTAAAAAAAAAAAATTGTAATAGTCATTTCAGTTTTTAAAACATCAGATTATTCTTCAGCTGTTTTTTAATAAGCTGCAGCTGTCTCAAACATAACCTATGATTGTTGCCCGATGACAATAGTAGTGATAACCAAAAAAGTGCCGCTTCTAGTAGGGATTGGTACATGTTTGGGGTTGAGGTCAATGTCGAGTTGTGGTTTAGCACAATGCATGCGAGGCCAAGGATGAGTAAGGCGAGGACAGTATGATTCGAATTGTGGACGACAAGGTCATGGGCAGGAAAATTTTCCTTAAAATTCACACAATTTAGATGAATTATAATTTCCAAAATCATTACAAATATATAAATTTTTTTCAGATATTATAAATTTATTATTCAATTTTTTTTTATTGTATTTGCTTTACTTAAAAAAAAAAAAAAAAAAAAAAACAGTCTTTCGTTT
>JXCR01116137.1:38098-51512 GCA_002079205.1 Phalaenopsis hybrid cultivar
ATATATATAAATAATATATTATATTAATTATATAACTTATATTATATAAATTTATAATATCTATATTAGTATATTACTAATATAGTATATTAATATTTTTTATTATAAATTTGTTATATATTTCGAATAATAGTGATTCGAACAGGAACGAACGCATCGCTGTTCATGTTTGGTTCGTTTAACTAACCGAACGAAAAATATTTGTTCAGTTTGTCTCGTTTACTTATCGAACGAATTTAATACGAACTGTTCGCGAACAACGAGCTTTTTTTTTTACACTAATTTAAAATAAATTTAATAATTTTATTTCATTTCGATGCAATTTATACCAAATTATCCTAACACAGCTTTTTTTATTTTTTCAAATTTATATTTTTGTAGAACATTCATTCACAAATATTGGTTCGTAGGTCAATTTTTTATATTGAATAAATTAAATAGGTACGAAATTTTAATTAACATTTTTATAAGAATTTATGGTGGGATGTTTGACCAGATGAGTCGATTAGAAGTTCACGTTCAACCCGCAATCAATAGTGGCTATCCTTGTCATGATAGCGATTTCTTTTGGCTTTCGGTGCGAGTTGCCGCACAAACTATATCGTGCGACCGCGGGGGGCCGTATGGATATTTCGCTGTTCTAAAACATTTGATTAAATATTTAAATAAAAAAAAAAGAAAGTAAAATAAAAATAGGGATTTGGATTTGGATGGAGGAGAGTGGAAGGAATCTTGGGCGAGATCTCTGTCGTTGAGTCGGTGCCGTGGATTTTGGCTTTCTCGTCGGCTAGATTCTCTCTCTCTCTCTCTCTCTCTCTCTCTTCATGTTGCTTTTTAGACACAAATCCTGTATATCCATAAGAGAGTCTTTGATATATTCCATAAATAGCACAGTCCCACAAAAAAAAATCATATAAATAAAAAAGAAACATATAATTTAACTAGAGTTATACTAACTCGATCATCATATAGAGTAATTCATTAGCTTAAATTATATTTAGCTACCACAAATGGTGCAGAGTGTTGTGCTGGAGCCCGATCCCGATCCCGCCTCCCGCTTGAACGTGAAGCACCGCTCCCGCTCTGTTGTGATTCGTCGCAACCGCTCCCGCTCCCGCTCGCCTTTTAATTTTGTGATACCTGTTCCCGCTCCTGCCTTTGCTTGCTCCCACGCGCGTGAAGCGAAGCTTTGCTTCGTCCGATCACGAAAAGTCGCGACGTCTCCCGCTTTCTTCTCTCGATAAAGGGTTTCAGACAGCTCTCCTTCAGTTTTAGAAGAAAGAAGAAGAAGAAGATTATTCTCGTTAGACTTCTTCTTGGTGGATTGTGACAGAAGAGAAATTGAGTTTATNGCGCGACGTCTCCTGCTTTCTTCTCTCGATAAAGGGTTTCAGACAGCTCTCCTTCAGTTTTAGAAGAAAGAAGAAAGAAGAAGAAGAAGAAGATTATTCTCGTTAGACTTCTTCTTGGTGGATTGTGACAGAAGAGAAATTGAGTTTATTTCTCTTCTAAGTTTATCTGCTTCGGTGTATCTCGGTGTATAGTTTCTTTTCTATATCTCGGTATAGAGAGAGAAGAACAGAGTCTAACGAAGTTAGAGATTCCTCTTGTAAGTCGAGACGAACGACTGATGTAAATTCCTCAAGTAGTAAAATCCNGTAAGTTTATCTGCTTCAGTGTATCTCGGTGTATAGTTTCTTTTCTATATCTCGGTGTAGAGAGAGAAGAACAGAGACTAACGAAGTTAGAGATTCCTCTTGTAAGTCGAGACGAACGACTGATGTAAATTCCTCAAGTAGTAAAATCCTCTGCAACTCCGTGAACGTAGACAATTTGTCGAACAACATAAATCTGTGTGTTCTGTTGTGTTACTATTTCCGGTGTAAATTTTCTCGTTCTATTTTTCGCTTCAAAGATCATTCTTCTGTCTGATTTATATATATATAATAACAACTGGTGTATATCTCACAACATAAAGTACATGCCTGATAAATCTTTATTGTTTGAATTTGACTGTGTTNTGCTTCAAAGATCGTTCTTCTGTCTGATTTATATATATATAACAACAACTGGTGTATATCTCACAACATAAAGTACATGCCTGATAAATCTTTATTGTTTGAATTTGACTGTGTTGTTTAGGTGTTTTAATAGAAACTTGCTATTATAAATTTTAGTTTATCTAATCTAATTGTTTAATTAATTAATTAATTTCATGATACTACATTATATTTAATTTTTAAAACTGATAGATCTGCACCACTTCTCCTCCTTCAATAAACAACTTATAAAAATTAAAGATCAATAAGATTTATGATTAACTTTAAAGTTAAGACATGCTATAAATAAATAGCTATATCAACAATATTTTCATAATTCAATATATACCATACAAATTTTATATGTTTACATGTCTAATATCTAGATTTTAATATTTATTTTATATAACATTTAAATTCTCAACATCATATTAAAATAGCTAAGATATTAAAATGTTATATAAATAAATATTAACATGCAAATATTTTAAAGAGCCTTCTTCATAGGGGCATTCTTGTAAATCAATTTTTTTCTTGTCGTTGCTAACCCATGGTCATGATGTTCTTAAATAATTTTAGAAATTATTTTTAAAATCTTACACAATATATATATATATATATANAATTTCAAACTAACCAAACACGAACACAAGCTCTATTCGTTCGTGTTCGATCCGTTTACACCCCTACAATGCTCCACCCTTTACCTCAACGTAAACCCAAACATATCTACATTTTGATGGAATAAGTATCAGAAAACTTGCGTAGAAATGATTGTATTTTGCATGCAACTTGCATGCTTTTGTTAAAATAAGAAAAACAATTTTTTTGAATTACAGATTTACATATCTACCCCTCAATTCTAATGTATGTCTATATCTTAACACCAAAATTTCATTTTTCATGCCACACTAAAACAGTGGTATTTCCTCTTATGTGGTCATATCTCATATGAAATATTTGGGTGGTATAAATGTAAAATGTAACTTTTACATGGAAATTGGGTGCAATGTAATATGGGAATTTAGTTTTTTTTTTTATATATATAAGTCAAGTCAACAAATTCTTATTCAAATTTATTTTTAGATAAATTTTAAATTATTAAATTTATTTTAAAATTGATTTGATGTATAATTAATCAATCAAATCTTATATCCCNATATATATATAAGTCAAGTCAACAAATTCTTATTCAAATTTATTTTTAAATAAATTTTAAATTATTAAATTTATTTTAAAATTGATTTGATGTATAATTAATCAATCAAATCTTATATCCCGTTCATATATTTATTACATCCCAGAGAGCTTTTTTTAAATTAATAATAAAATTGTAATTAAAGTTCGCTCTTTAAAATTAGAGCTCGGGTGCATGCAATATCTAGTGGGCGTTCATCATGTACTAATCCTCTTGTTTACCTCTTAGGTTGGATGTGAGTCCACACGTGCTTTCCACCTAAAGTGTTCAAATACTTTCCAAACCATCAATCTGAAACCAAATTGATTGAAAATTGACTTGATTAAAAAATGATTTTGAGTGAATGTAATCAGAAAAAAAAAAAAAAAACTTAATTTTTATATTTCAATTTTAAATCAAAAATAAATCTAACAAAACAAAATGGTAGTTTCTCCTTATATAAGTTGTGTCGGCATGGATTTAAAAGGCCTGAACTTTTTTTTTTAAGAAATTCGCGTGCAAATGAAATTATATTACATTAATCTTAAATAATTTATCTTGTTAATCTAATTATGTAAAAAATATTTATTTATACATATTATTAAAAGGCTTTTAATAAGTTCTAAATGAGTTTAACACGAGCGAACCTGAGCTCAGCCCATGTTCGACTCATTAAGAAANTTTTATCTTGTTAATCTAATTATGTAAAAAATATTTATTTATACATATTATTAAAATGCTTTTAATAAGTTCTAAATGAGTTTAACACGAGCGAACCTGAGCTCAGCCCATGTTCGACTCATTAAAAAAAGTACATTTATTTGTGTTCGGCTCGTTTATATTTCAAATAAAAAAAAATTTGTTTGTGTTCGGCTCATTTACTTAGCGAGCCGAATAAGAGTTATTCGTCGATAAAGAATCGTTTTGTTAACCTTCGGATGTTAAGAATTAGGGCGACATTTTTATTATTTATATTAAAATATTATTTAAATATAATTTAATATATTTTTTCCTTTTTTTTTAATTAATCTTTTTAATATGTTCACAAATAATAAATCATTTTCAACGTCCTAGTTCTAATTATGGTACTCACACATGACACATAGGTAGTCACAGTACACTCGATTTGACTAGAGCTCCTGTGGGCCCCACCTGAGGCCACCCACTTTGCTTGATGCTGACGTGGAGGACAGATTCCTATTTCATTGTTTTTTCTTTTGTCTATCCATTAATTTATTTTCNAAAAAATATCATAAATTATATATATAATTATTCTATATTTCGAACATAACGATTCGAACACAAACGAACACATCCTTGTTCGTGTTTGGTTCATTTAACTAACCGAACGTAAAAAATTTGTTCACGTTCGTCTCGTTTACTTATCGAACGAATCGAACACAAACTCATTGATGAACCGAACGCGAGCTGTTCACGAACAACGAGCTTTTTTGACAGCCCTAATGCATTTGAGTTAATTAAATATAGTAATGACTAAACTCATTGAGATTTTTTTTTTAAAGTTAAGAACATAGGTTTAAAGGTAGAGACAATTACTTAAATATATATTTTTTTAATTATACGATGAAATATAAATTTAAAAGAAGTCTCGAGCGTTGACATTCGCGTATGCCGATAAAAATTGCATTAGAATATCTAAATTAAATTTAACTAGAATTGATTTTAAAATTTTAGAAGNTGTTGCGTGTTAGAAAATTCTCATTATAATTTTTCGCCACAAAAACTCAGATAGATATGTAGGAGGCAAAAAAGTTTATACATGAAAAAATCTTAGAAAGCGAAAAGAATAATAAGGTCTGACCCGACAAAATAATTCACTAGAAAATTAAAAGTATAGAGATCCACTCTTCTCTTGAATTAGAGAANTATAGATATGTAGGAGGCAAGAAAAATTTATACATTAAAAAATCTTAGAAAGCGAAAAGAATAATAGGGTCTGACCCGACAAAATAATTCACTAGAAAATTAAAAGTATAGAGATCCACTCTTCTCTTGAATTAGAGAAGATTATATTACAAAAACTGATAATCATAGATTTGGAATTGTTGTTTGTCTACAACAATCATAATTGACCGACAAGAAATGTAGTTAGTGGTTACAATAACAGTACTTGACTACTAAAGTCGACCTCTTGAAGTCTCGACGATTGTCGCTGGTCACTAGAGTTTACCGTGGATTATATTTATTATTTTTTAGAGGGTGGCCAACTTTCCAAAACACTATACCATATGGTAATTTCTATGATATGATTTTGGGCTCGTTGGATTCCTCTCTTCGAGACAATCGATTTGATTGTAACCATGCACACTCATTCTTTCTTCCAATTGATGTACCAAAGTCTCCAACCACAATCCAAGTGTTTGATGGGTTCGTTTTGACAAGANACTCTTGAAGTCTCGACGATTGTCGCTGGTCAATAGAGTTTACCGTGGATTATATTTATTGTTTTTTAGGGGGTGGCCAACTTTCTAAAACACTATACCATACGGTCTGCAGTAGTTTCTATGATATGATTTTGGACTCGTTGGATTCCTCTCTTCGACACAATCGATTTGATTGTAACCATGCACACTCGTTCTTTCTTCCAATTGATGTACCAAAGTCTCCAACCACAATCCAAGTGTTTGATGGGTTCGTTTTGACAAGATACTCAATTTGGCTATAAACTTCTTAAAATCAGATCCCAGATGATCTCGAATTTAAATTTGAAATATTTCTAATTGAAAGCACACTATGATTTGTGCATGATGATAAAATTTGTTAATGACACATAAACAATATAACCACTAAAACTTTCCTTATGAGAACAAATTAATAATCATATTATCAATGATTACACTATTCTCAACACATATTTTTAAATTTTAAAAGCTAGAAAATTGGAGAATCAAATATGCATTAGCTCCATTATTCTCTACTAGGTTAAAGTAACAACATAAGCTAAATCAAACACTTGAAAGGAGAAATCATTCATGGAATTATACCTACAAGGAATTCCTTTATAATCTTCCTTATCCCCGAGCTCTTTCCCACCTTAAAATTGATGGCAGGATTACCTCACTTGCAACCCACAATCTGCAAAGCTTGGCTTCATGCTCGGATGAATCCTTCGTTGGGCTAACATACTGTGATTGGGGTCACAACCATACTTTTCTCTTGATGTTGCTTCTTTTTGCTGGGATTTTCTCTGTTGTCCATGGTCATGCCAGACTTTAACAGGTTCTGCGTTGCTTCTATTATACGTTTTTGTTCGGTTTCTGGCTGGATTGGACAGTTAATCTTATCAACCTTTCCAAACAGTGTCTCCCAATCTTATGAGGGCATCCTTGATGAACTTTCAATTCTGTCAAAGCCCTTGTTTTTACTCTCCCTATTAAATTTTGCTTCTTATATCATGTTATCTCAGAGTTATTTTCCCTTGACATGATTTCTCTTGTTTTTATGTTCTGCTCGTAGGTTTTTTTGTCTGATGCATTTTGTTATTTTTAGTTCTAAAGTTGTCAATTCTTGTAGCCAATTTTTGCAATGGAACAGTTAGGCTCTACCTTCAAATTCTCAAAAACAAAAGGTGCGGATATTGGAAAAAATATAAAGCGTGGAGTCCGGTGTGGAGTATGCACGTAGAATTACATCCGAACACCATAAAAAAAATACAATGAGCACAATGTCGTATTTGTCGTACTCGTATTTTGTGCTGCGTCGAAGTAATCCTACATTTAGACTCCGCACATTGGTGTGTGTCATCAATAAGATATCAACAACTTCTGTTGTCCATTTATTCAATCCAATAAATCTATAAAAATGACATTTTTTTTTGGTAGAAAGTACATTTGAATTAAATTATAGAAAATTACTAAATCTTGCACCAATTTGCAAATTTGTAGATTCAGAGGGTTTAAGGGGGTAGGGAATAATATAAGATTATTAGTGAAAATAGAAAAAAAGTAAGTACAGTTCTCCATGATAATTTCTCATGTGCTAGAAGTCATGTTTGTAAAGAAAACTTAACTTCCTTGGCTACAAAAGAAATACTACAGTTAATCACATTTAAAGAATGTGAAGAATTTATNATGGGAATAATAGAAACATTAGAGATGTTTGTGTCATAAAAATTGGATTTTTGTTTGAAATAATTTTATTTTTGGTGTTGAAATATTTCAATCATTCCTATAATATAGGAGGAATATTAATTAAAAATATTGACTTGATTAAAGTCTTAAATTGGTCTATTACAGATGTAGACTGAAAACGAAAGACTGGTTTTTTTTTTTTTTTTTTTTTTAAGTAAAGCAAATACAATAAAAAAAAATTGAATAATAAATTTATAATATCTGAAAAAAATTTATATATTTGTAATGATTTTGGAAATTATAATTCATCTAAATTGTGTGAATTTTAAGGAAAATTTTCCTGCCCATGACCTTGTCGTCCACAATTCGAATCATACTGTCCCCGCCTTACTCATCCTTGGCCTCACATGCATTGTGCTAAACCACAACTCGACATTGACCTCAACCCCAAACATGTACCAATCCGTACTAGAAGCGGCACTTTTTTGGTTATCACTATTATTGTCATCGGGCAACAATCATAGGTTATGTTTGAGACAGCTGCAGCTTATTAAAAAACAGCTGAAGAATAATCTGATGTTTTAAAAACTGAAATGACTATTACAATTTTTTTTTAAATTAGACCATAGCTAAAAAACTGCCACCGCAATTACTCCTGGTTGAAAAACAAAATAAGAGATTTTAATTTGCAAGATTTCACTGTTGTGTACGTAAAAAAGAAAGATTTACATACATACCACTCAATTCTAATCTATTTGCATATCTAATAGCTAAATTTCAAAATTTCAATATATATATATATATATATATATGGTCTTAAGTATGCATGAAAAAGATATATCAAAACAGTGATATGTTTAATGTGGTATGAAGATAGGGCGATATAAATGAAAAAAAAAAATTTGAAGTTCTTGATCTGCAAATACATAGAAATTGGGTGGTCTGAATGTAAATGCTAAAAAAAAAACAGATATTAATAAATTATTTATTACGTGTCAATTAAAATTTAAAATTTAAAAATTGAGGCATAATTACCGGGCCTACTGGAGCCATTTTAGGCCCAATGTCGCGTGGTTGGTAGGGGGACGGCAAGGGGGCGGCCGCTTTGCAGGCCTAACGTTAGTGGACACCACGTGCACGCCATTGCAAATCGTTATATTTTCCTCTTCTTTAATTTGTTTTTTTTATTATTACAATATATGTAAAATAATAATATATTACATTAAACCTATGGAGCTATGATGATTATAAATATAATTTGGCACTGTTAATGAAGGCTGATCCTTGGAACATGTCAGTAATTATGGACATATTTGCCGCATTCACAATATTTCATATAAAACCTTTTATCAATAGTGAAATGGATGCAAATTAATGATGCATGATTGGGGACTATAAGTTTTGGGCTTGGGAAAAATATTGACTTGAAATATTATGATTAATTAAGTGACAATAGATCTAAATCGATTATTTTAATTTTAAAATTAATATGGTATATATTTTATTGGATTCTGTATGCATTGCATTTTTTTTTTGGGAAAATTTGAGGGTCATGCCCAACTTAATTTGAGAAAAAGAAAAGAGATAGAAAACATAACTCATACCACAGACAGAGGCTCAATAAAGGCAAAAAGAAAAACCCAATGATCACTAAATGAAAATTAAGAAATTAGTTAGAAACAACCAGAGCCAAGATAGCATTCCAAATCACAAACAATCATCAATCCTCAAAGAGAAAAGAGAGTCCACAAGATACAAGAGCCCATGTAAAGGGGATCAGCAAGGACAACATAACAACAAAAAACTACCCAAAAAAAAAAAGAAATAATAAGCGTAGAATATAAAGTTATAAGCTTAAAATGTATAATTAATAAAACAGTCGATCTCAAAATTTAACCTGTAGATATTTATCAAGTTTCCATCCTAACATATTGAATGTATAAGAATATATTCAACAGATAGTTGAATTTTTATAAATGATGGATATCATCACAGATTTATGCCAATCACAACAAGAAGCCAATAATAGATAATAAAAATAAATCAATACCAATCACAACATTTAGCCAAGATCAGGTAATAAAAGAAAAACACTACCAATCATGTCACAGCCACAAAAATGTTGAGATAAAACAACCTTAGCAATAATCAAAGGAAAAAAAAAACAAACAGAATCCAATAACCAGTCAATACAACAACAAAGAAAAAACCAGAAAACTAGAAAAAGATCAACACCTGATGAAAAACAAACCAAAAGATGCAAAAAAAAAAAAAAGAAAAAGCAGTTCAACCGATAAAAATCCAGTCAGATGAAACAAATCCAGATTTAGCAAATGAAACTTGAAGAAGATCACCAACCAATCAAAGTTTATAAAACTGAGTAATATAAGAAGGAATTGAAATTATGTTCCATTTTCTGCTCGTATAAGAGGTTAGCAAAAAAATATGATGAATATTAGATTTAATAAATGATTGTTGATTCTTGAAAATTCTTGTATTCTGATCCCACGATGAAATATAGTTGTGTAAAACATTAAAAGTTGATTATGTTATGCAACAACGCCAAAAATATGATGCAATCTTTTATAAATAAGAAATTTAAGCAATTAATGTTGGGATTCTATGCAAGTATACTTATCGTTATCAATTAATAAAGGACTTTCTATTTAAGCCCCAAATATCGATCCCATGGGGAAAGTTCAAATTTGAAATGATAAATTAACTAGAAAATTCACAGAAAGTAAAATGAAATTACTGTCACTAATTCTGAATGTTAAGATATTATCAGAAGTAAGTTATTTAACTACTAGCAAAACTGAAATGCAAAGTTTAAACAATAACTACTAAACTATTAAACTATGTTTATATGATGAAGATTCCTTATGTGAAAAAACATCTTTCCCACTACAATGAGATTTTGGTAAAATCAGATGAGATAAATGGTTTTAATATATATTGTGCCAAATAGGAGCAGTTTTAATTTTCTACCCTGATACAGTGTTATAGAAAATCATTGGCTAATCCCAAGGTTAGTCCCTAAATCCGTGGCTAGGCTAGGAGATACTGGCTCCCACTCTAGAGCTCTCACTTCCCTTCAGCTGCAGGCTAACTCTCGCTTTAGTTTTTAAACATTAAGACTGAATTGGGGATTTTAGTTTGTCACCCTAAAATCTTCAATTATACACCCAACAATATATATTTCTCTGTTTATTTGCACTTAATTTCATGAACGAAATTCTCCTTTATGGAATCAAATGTGATCCTCTCTCTGTTGTAGAACTCATACTCTATTTCCCGGATCACATATTTCACAACAAATTTTAACAATTCAGTTGACCAGATCGAAAAGTAAATTAAGTTCGCAGTTGAAAAATCATCACAATTTATTTTATATTTTAACATTGACACATCCATATTATCACTTCATTTTACCATATCTCAGAATAGAGAGAAAGATAAAGGAAACTACTCAAACTTCATGAGAAAGATACAATAAAACACAAATTTCATATATAAAAAAAATTCATATAACACTATAAAAAAATTCAACACTTATCTGAAACTATTTCTCAAATTAAATCCCTGGTAGCCTTTCTTAGGAAATGTAGGAAGATGAAATCTCTCACTTTTCTCCTTCTCCAACACTCTTAGAGAAAGATTCACACTTAATCTCAACACAAAAACTCTAAATTCTTAAAGAAAAATCACTAATAGACTCCAAAATGGTGGTGGAATGAAGATGGAAAAGTGTATGGTAAGTAAGAGAATGAATAGTGGAGAGGAATGACAAAAAGGAGCCAATTTTCTGATTAATTTTTGCCCAATTAGAGCTAAGAGTCGGTTCTCCAATATGTGCATCCAAAAACTCTTCAAAAAGCGTCCAAATTTGTCTAATCTTCTAGAAACAGGGTCTGAACCGACACTGGCGTCAGTGGTCTGTAATTTAATTCGATGCTCTCTGTCAAACGACGCCATCGGCGCCCAGTCTGGCGTCATCGGTGCTGAACAAATTTTCAACTTTTCAATTTTGACTCCAAATTTCATCCTTTTTGCTCCAAGTCCTAAAATTCAACAACCTGCAAGAAAACATTAAAAATACATTCTATTAAAGTGCAATATCATCAAAAATGAGTATAAAATATGAGTCTAAAAATGCAAATATTTTTTATATATCAAAATCCCCCAAACTTACATGTTACTTGTCCTCAAGTAACTCCTTTACTACTAAAAATATGACTTATAGTAAAGAATTTAACTTCTAGATTTTCATATTTTAGTCCACTAAATACAATAGCATAACTTAAAAAAAATTTAAAACAACTCTAGTTAATACCAAAGGTATAAGAATATCCAACAATCAAGTTTAAGAATACTGATTCTCTATTCTTTTCAAGAAAAATTGTAAATTGTCATATTAAAGTCAGAGTATTCATATGAAAAAGAACTTCGTGAAACTTTATTATTAAATAAGTTAATACTCAAATATGTTTAGAAAATGTAGCTAAGCCTTCTTCTTTAAGTTGATTCAATGAAAACAAATTTTTAATTAGGCATCTCCTCAAGCTTCTCCCCATATTATCTCTTTCTTTTCATTTCATTTCATTTCAAAATCCTTTTCAATCCTTTTTCTTTTCTTTTCTTTATATATATATATATANTGACATGATTTCTCTTGTTTTTATGTTCTACTCATAGGTTTTTTTGTCTGATGCATTTTGTTATTTTTAGTTCTAAAGTTGTCAATTCTTGTAGCCAATTTTTGCAATGGAACAGTTAGGCTCTACCTTCAAATTCTCAAAAACAAAAGGTGCGGATATTGGAAAAAATATAAAGTGTGGAGTCCGGTGTGGAGTATGCACGTAGAATTACATCCGAACACCATAAAAAAATACAATGAGCACAATGCCGTATTTGTCGTACTCGTATTTTGTGCTGCTTCGAAGTAATCCTACATTTAAACTCCGCACATTGGTGTTTGTCATCAATAAGATATCAACAACTTTTGTTGTCCATTTATTCAATCCAATAAATCTATAAAAATGACATTTTTTTGGTAGAAAGTACATTTGAATTAAATTATAGAAAATTACTAAATCTTGCACCAATTTGCAAATTTGTAGATTCAGAGGGTTTAAGGGGGTAGGGAATAATATATGATTATTAGTGAAAATAGGAAAAAGTAAGTTCATTTCTCCATGATAATTTCTCATGTGCTAGAAGTCATGTTTGTAGAGAAAACTTAACTTCCTTGGCTACAAAAGAAATACTACAGTTAATCACATTTAAAGAATGTGAAGAATTTATAATCAATTTACTAATGAATACTATATTTTCTATGTAGAAAATGCATAGGAAATTAATGTAGAAATTATATTAAATATTATTTTAAATTACTTAATTAATTCAAACAAAAACGAGCCAAACACAATCCAACAAAGATATATTCATTCGGCTCGTTTATCAATCGAGCTCCAAAAAAATATTACGTTTGGTTGTTTGCTTAACGAACTAATCAAACACGAGATGCTAAGCAAGTTAAACACGAGCTGTTGCGGACGACAAACTGTTACGATGGCCCTCTGAGTGATGCCCTCAATGGCTTGCCTCAAGAGTAGTGTCTAATTAGAATAGGTCCAACATGTTTGGGTCCTTTTTATTCTTGAATTTAAACATTTATGGATTCTTTTAAATCATTGTAATGAAATAATTGTTTTAATAATAAATTTATATACATATATTTTCCATTCTGGCAGCTCTCTTGAAATAAATTTGAAATAAAAACTGAAGATAGGCCAACTCTTTGGTGTTATGTCATGGGATGCAGCACAATCTATGTTTTAATATGTAAAGAGAAGTTTTTGTGATACCAACTTGCAACTTTTTGCCCTTACCATTATATCCAAGAGGTATAGCACAAATTTAGAAATATGCCCTCTATTTTTTTTCAAATCAGATTAAGGACCCATTTTAGTGAAAAAGAAACCCCTACTCCTTTCTCCCGGAGAAATAATTGAAGTCGTCTGTCAAAGCACTTTGAATATTATTCTTTTATTATTTTTTTTGGGTTTATTAATAAAAAATAAGATGATATATATATATATATATAT
>JXCR01116137.1:61089-80927 GCA_002079205.1 Phalaenopsis hybrid cultivar
TATATATATATATATATATATATATAAATATATATATATAATTAATTAATTAATTAATTAATTAGTAGTATTTCGAGCCAAAATGAGCCGAACACGAACGAACAAAAATTTGTCTGTGTTATTCGCGTCCGACTCGTTAACTCAGTGAACGAGCCGAACATGAGCTTCTTAATTAGCCGAAAACAAGCTGTTCGCGAACGACGAACCGTTTTGACAGCCATAAACAAGGAGTTCAAAGAGCAGAGATTATTTCATATTATTTTATAGATGAAAGCATTATTATAAATAAAAATTATAGTTAATTATGTTATGTATGTGTAGCAGTCTGTTAAGTTAATTTAAAAAGCACTAAATCTATGCAATTTAAACTCTGACAGCAATTTCTGTTAATATTTTGTGGATGAAATCATTAAATATTATACCAAAAAAAATTTTATTAATTATGTAATGTACGTAGCAGTCGGTTATAAGGTTATGAGAATCCCAACAAAGTACTTGATTCTCATTGAAGCAATTTATCCGGGAGTTTTTTTTTCCCTAGGCGTAGCTCAAGAATAATATTTAATGAAGTACTAACCAATCATACTTAGTCTTTATTTCATATTGATATATATGATTAAGATATATATATATACATATATAGCTATCAAAATGGTTCGTTGTTCGCGAAAGAAGCTCGTTCGGCTCATTCGCTAAGTTAACGAGCCGAATACGAACAACATGAAAAATATTTGTTCGTTTGTGTTCGGCTCGTTTTGGTTCGATATTATATATATATATATATATATATATATATCTTTGATGAGTACTATTTTAAAAAAAGTTAATTAATTACAAGGCTACAAAGATTTATAATCAATTAAAGGTATTAATCAACAAAATAGAATAAAAATTATTAAATTAGATTCAAAGGATGTTTTAAATCTTGCCTCAACCCTTAACATTTTATGGCAATGTGATTAGGGTTGTCAAAACTACACTTTGTCCGTGAACGGCTCGTGTTCGACTCGCTAAGCAAACGAGCCGAACACGAACACACTTTTTAAGCTCGAAATATCTGGTGTTCAGCTCGTTTACACCCCTAAATGTTAGGTGTTATGTATGAGAATGCCTAAGAATTACATGTTATGTATGTAAATTTCTCTTTATTTTATTCAAATTAGAAAAAAAATATGTGAATGTTAATTAATTTAATTGATAAAATTCCAAAAAGTAGCCAAATATTCATATTTGAAATATAATCCGTATAAAATTTGCATCTTACGAATTATTTTGATGTATTTACCATTTAATATCTAAATTATTAGATTCACTTATATAATGCTTTAATAGCTCAATCACATCAAAATATATGGAAGAAAATGTAGATTTCAAATATTAATAATAAATATTAATGATATTTTTTATGTAATTTAATTAAATATTGAGTGTTATATAAGTAACTATGAAGATTTTTTTTTTAAAAAAAAGTAAATATGAAGAGTTGAAAATTAGATATATAAATATATATAAATTGTATGACATTTATATAAATCCTCCCTCTTTTTTAATTTTAAAAATTTATATTTTATAAATTTATTATTTTTAACAGGCCTCGCCATTTCCATAAGCAAAATAAGTGTTTTCTTACTTGGGGCAAGCACACCCTCTAAAAAAAATGCTGAAATTTTAAATAAATTAATAAAAATCCTCTCAATTTAAAAGTGTAGGAAATTTGGAGGTCGAAGAAATTTTAAAATATCACGAGGTTTAGCTCAGTCAAAGTAATCCACTATGTACTTGAAAAGAAAAATATCACGGGGTCTAGCTCAGTAAAAGTGATCCACTATGTAATTGTAAGTATGCAGGTTCACTCTTCTCCTGAATTATATAAGATGGAATTATAAAACTGATAATTATAGATGTATAATAGTAGTTCAACCATAATAGTTGTAATTGTACTACAACAAATGTAGTTCTTAGCTATAATAATAATAGTTTGCCATGGTGACTTCAGTTGGAAGTTGTAACAGCAATAGTTCGTCACAAAGGCCATACTTGGTTGTTGCACATGGATTGGTTCGCAACAAATATCGTTGTTGAAATTTGCAAAATCTTAAGTTGGTCATAGAAGCTACAATTGGTGATTGCAAAAATATCATTTGGTTGTAGAAGCTGTGAATGAAAGCTGTAACAGTAGTAGTTGGCTACATAAATCATAGTTAGTGACTGTAATATCGTGTGTTAGTCATACAGACCATAGTTGGTGACTGTAATAGTGTTAGTTAGTCATAGAGGATGTAGTTGGTCATTGCATTGGCATTAGTTAGCCACTGAGACCTTATTTGGAGATTGTAATAATAGTTGGTCATATAGGTCATAGCTGGGGGCTGCAATAGCGTTATTTGGACACGAAACCCGTAGTTGGAAGCTGCAGTAATAATTGCTCATATAGATCACAGTTGCGGGCTACAATAGAGTCATTTAGCCACCAAGCTTGTAGTTGGGAGTTGTAGTAATAGTTAGGGAAGCAAACGAGTCAAGCTTGAGCGAGTCAACAATTTGTTAGGAGTCGTTAGTTTGTATATCATCGTGTAATTCTCCTTTTCTATTAAATCTCTTTTTCTAGTACATGAGGTAGAGCAGCACAACACAATATTTGGGTTCTACACCGTTATAGTTGTGCTTCGAATCGATCGTGGTCAGACCAGCATCACCTCTGGTATCCACTGCATTAACATTCATTCCTGTGGCACGGGGCTGTAGCTGGCTGGTACAAATATTCTTGTGACATAGACCATTGATGAGGCTTCCCCATACGTGTTCATTCCTTAAACTTAAGGCCCAGACAAACGAATTTTACGATCGAAATTGTCGTGCTCAGCGACACGTGCACAATTTATCTTCTTGAGCTCGTTTGAGACACGTTCGTAGCCCATACGGAGGTCCCAAAATAGTAACTGCTAATATTTGATCCTCTATAGATCCCACGAGGTCCAAAACCCCCTTAGCGAGCTTTTTAGGAGGTCCAAGTTTTTTGGGATCCGGTGTGACCACGCTTGATTCAAGTGTGGCCATGCCTAACCTACGATGTGACCATGCCTAAACTGGGTATAGCCATGCCAAGACCTCCAAAAAGAGCCCAAATGAGCTGCAGTCGGCATGACCATGCCTGAAGGTAGTGTGACCGCTTTGGCAAAAAAAAAACTTACTGCGTAATTACGTCGCAATATGGGTGTGACTATAACCAAATTTGAAGAGGGGCCCAGGTCCTTTGGGCAGCATGACCACGCCTGAGGGTGATGTAGCCACGCCGCCAAACAGAGTGCCCGACATAATTACATCGGGCGTACCCACGTCAGACCCAAATTCGTGACACCTTGAATAGTGGTGTGTGACCATGCCACCGTGACTTGTTTCACGAATTCGGACCTCCGGAACTTGGTTTCCCGCCAATATGGTGGCCAAGGCTATTGGTCCTCCTCCTTTTGCCTTGTTATCCATCCTAAAATGACATAGAAAGCATTTTGGGACCATTCTAAATGGGGAAGGTGATTTAAATCCTTTAGGTAGACCCTTTGAGGAAGTTTAACCAGGAGAGAAGGCTCATTTGAGTTGATCGGTAGCCATTTGGTGAAGAGAAAAGTTAAGAGCAAGAGGAGGATTCAAGGAGCTTCCAAGGGGATTTTTGGTGAGGTTTCTTCTTCTTCCTTCAAGAGAAGTTCAAAGGAGCCATTTTCATCCCTTTTCTCCATATTTTCTTCCTTTTCTTCGGTCATCTCTTTCGTTTCCAGTAGCACCCTGACGAGACAATGAGGAAAGCTTCCTCACTTCTTTGGGGAAGGCTAACTCCAGCTAATTCTCATTCTCTCCGATGAGGAGAGCTTCTTCATCACTTGGGAGAAGAAGTTTGTTCTTCTTCTTCATCTCCAATGACATTCTGACAAGGCGACGACGAAAGTTTCCTCACATCTCTGGGGAAACTTTCCTCTCCTACGAATTTGAGTGTTCCCTTCTCTAGAGCCTTAGCACCAAAATCACATCTTTGCTTTGGGGAAATTTTGCTTTTTAACATTTATATCACCTACATTTTAGCTTCAAAAAAGTGAAATAATACCTTGTTATGCATAGGTAAGTTGGTATGTATGTTAAAATTGAAGTTTGGGTGTTAAATATGTAAATACATAGGAATTAAGTGGTATGTATGTAAATCTTCCTTTATTAACACCTGCTTAGTGTCGTTTTATACATAACTTCTGGCCACAGTGTTATAAGGCATCAAAGACAGAATATGATGGAATAGAAGAAATCAAGCCTTTTCTAATTCTGCAGAATAGACAATAAAAAAGAATACCAAAAAACACTAACAATGCATTAATTATTCAATTCAAATTCACATTTCATCACATCAAAAAAAAGAGTTAGTATTTTCATTCACAAAATTAAATATTACATTCAAATTTTCATCATCTCAAGCAGTTGATCTCAAATAAGAGATTGTATTGCACATATAAACAGTTTGTTCAGAACAAAAATAAGAACATCACATTCGAGGAGAAAATATTGCGTCCGGCGGAGGTCTGAGCTCCCGCTCCGCTACGCTGTATCACGTCCATTGTCCGGACAAAGCTCTGCTTCCGGACTCCGGACGCAATATTTTTTCACATTTGAGCTCTTCTTACTTATTTTTCATTGTTAAATCTGCTTCTAAGTATTTCAACACCCAAATAATCAATGGGGCCGTGAAGTAAAAGATCAGGTTTACCGACCTTCACTCTTACAGCATGTATCTGAGGGTATTTAAGCAGGGTTGTGTTGGCCATCAGGTGAGCCACTGACTCCAATAGATTCTGACTTGGACCCTCCATGATCTCCTTGGCTATTCTGCGGCTCAGAAACGCAAATGTTATGGCTGTGTGAAACTTTTGCTAGTTTTACTTACAAATTCTTTTATTTAATTCACTAATGTAAATGCAAAATTCAGTTTTACTAACATTTGTTAAACAAGATGCAACTAATTGGTATGAATGACAAACTTTGGGTTTTTGATAGTCTTGCTAAAATTTAGAGATTTCATATTGGATCTCTAGAGCTGTGGTAATTGTGGGGAATCAAATTTATGGGTCATGCAATGATGTTCTCAGAAAGAACAATGGAGAAAAAAGGATTATTTCTGTACTACACAAGAAGAAAATAATTTAGAACAAAGAAAAAAAAAAATCATATTATTTTGTTTGACCATTAAAAGACAAATGATTGAATTGGTGCACAATAAGGAAACAAAGTTTGTGAAAATATATGTTGGGACCATTAGAAATAAGTGCAAGACACTAATACTAGTAGTTATGGATTTGAACAAAAAGATTCCCAAATATTATATGATTATATCGAAAACCAATATTTAGTAAATATCATTTTCATTGGTTAAGGAGATGCTTAAAAGGAACATTAAAATGAGATATGATGTATGTTATATGAATATAATTGTTTTAACAAGTGAAATAATTGTTCAAAAAGGATAAAATTTGTAATGGCTGATAAAAAAGTTCTAATAGTACAGGTTGTTAATTGACCAAAAAGATTCTCATTCACAACAAGATTTAATTAAGAATTAATAGGCCTCCAAAGAATCTCCATCATCCGACACAAATCTCGAGGTGTGACATGGATCTCGAGAGTATATTTTGAGCAAAAAATATTCAAATTTTGATTAAGGCTCATCCAAAGCTCTTATTTCAGCAAACATAAAGTCAAATTAACCGGCTCAACGAGACGGATTTAATGATACCTAAATTGGTCCAATCCGAATCAATTCCAGCTCGGATCAAGTCTTTAAACCATGTTTGAAAATTTTCCGGACACATTACTAAATCCAACAAGTTTGCAGTCAAAATCGAGCGTCTCGACAAAACAAATCCAATGAGTCTAAGATCGTGCAATTTTGATATCATTAAGGCACTCAAAAAACCATCAAATGACGTTTGATTGAGGGAATTTCTTCGGACAGTCCAATCATGAAAAGAGAAGAGATCTTGAGGAATTGAAGAAGAGCTTGAAGCTTTGAAAACCATCACCGATCATTATCAATCACCGCCAGTTTCTTGCAACAAGTTCATTCGCACATCAATGTAATTCGAAAGACTTTGTAACTCTTTTCCAAGTGTGGGACAGGGGGTTTCTGTAATCAACTTATAGTGAAATTTTACAACTGGGTCTGATCTCCTGATTTGTTCCCTTTACGGGTTTTCCACGTAAAAACTTTTGGTGTCTCTATTTGTTGTTTTCTTTTATCTAAGTGTGCGTTGAATCTTCGTGCAACGTTAAGACAATAATTCATTACTGTATCGTCGCGCATCTTTTAGCACGCATCAAGAATCAATATTAAATTTATATTTTTTGTAGATGATTAAAAAGGAGTTGGGGAGTCTTGGTGTATGCTATTTACATATGATATAATTCTAATAAGTCAAATATTCAGCAAAATAAATGACAAGGATTAATAGAGCAAAGAATGATTACATGATATGCACTATTAAGGGGTGTGAAAATGCTAATTATCAATCAATATTGATAGAAGATCAAGTGCAAGCGATTCAAATAGAATACAATGAGAATACAACTTTTGAAGTTAAAATTAAGTGATAAAAAAGAGGTGCTCCTCGGTAAAATACGATAAGTTAATATCACAACGACTTAAGAAATATGGAAGATTCACATGCATGTCACTCAATTCTTCTGCATTTACTTATCTAACACCTAAACTTCAATTTTTACATATATGTCATATCACCTATGCATGAAAAGGTGTATTTCCCTTTTAAAAATTAAAATAGTGATATTGTTTATGTTATATGAAAGTCTTGGGTGGTAGAAATATAATAATCAAAGTTTAGGTGTTAGATATGTAAACAAGAATTGGGTGGTATGTATGTGAATACCAAACACATATAAAACACTGCAACAACCAGGCTATGTTGCATGAATTCGAGAGTTGAGTGACAAAGACGTCACCAAAACAAAAGCTTAGTGTGACAACAAAAGANTTTTCTTCTTACATGAATCTTTAAGATTTTTAATACTTCAAAAATACAAATTTCTTTACTTAAAATAGAAAAAACATAATCTTATTCTCTTATACCAAATATCTTACTCTCTACAATTAATCTTTATTTTGAAAATTTTTAATTAAATTTACTATATTTTTAGAAACATAAATATAGTTATCTAAATTTAACCTTTAATACCATAGGTCATGTTAAATTTAAAATTTTTGAAAATATAGCTAAATGAGGACAAATAAAATTAAGTTTCTTTCTTTAAAAAGGAATTTTTCTCTCCCCGCTCCAAACTTAAATTTTTAAAAGATTTAGCATGAAGAACTGAAAAAATAAAGGGTGAAACAAGTCATTAAATACATAAAGAAAAGACTTACCTGTTGAAGGTTTTGATTTTGAAACTTAATTCTGAAATATTGTAGGTGCTAATATGAAAAGTTACAAGACTTAAAACATTAAATAGCACGTAATACTTATAAAATCTGCTGAGAAAGAGTTAATTACAATACATTTAACAAAACACTAACTACTAACAACAGAACTAAACTGAATTTCAAATAATAAACTGTTTTACAATTCTACAATTCACAACTTAATATCTAAAATAAAACAGAGTCTCACTATCTAACAACAATAGTCTCAACAATATAACAAAAACAAACAACAAAATACAAAGTACAATCAAACATAAACTAAAAGAAAGATCAAACTAACATATCACCAATCATCGTATTCTTCTTCTTCTTCTTTCCATTCAAATTCTGTGGTTGATAAGGAGTAAAGACAGGGTGAGTAGGAAACTGAATTGAGTGATCACCCTTCATATATCTGACCATCGCATCATCATAAACAGCATCATATTTGAACTTTTGTCTTATCAAATCATCAGTGTGAGCATGTCTGGCCTTCATGTTTTCCATTCTATGATCCATTCTTAAGATATCTCCCTGTTGGATCATAAAGTTCTCGAAGAGTAGGGTCACTAGAAGTAGGGGTCCTCGAAGTAGAAGGAATATCTCAGGTCTTACTTCCAGACCTCCATCTAAAATGAGATTCATATGTCTTTATGTTGGTAGGCCCAATAGGTTTTTGAGGCTCAATCCTCTCTTCCTCAAAGCCAAAAATCAACTCCTGCCTGTTCACAGAGAGTGAAGATCAGGTCAGGGTGTGCTAAATCACTAGTGGTCTCTCCCAAAGCAATAGATCTAGTGTTCATATATATAATAGAGCCTACATTTATCCTCATCACCTGTTGGACACAGAAGTTCAAGATGACTCTATGCTTTGTAACCTCACTATGATGATTTGTCAGTATCATTCTTCCATTAATAAAGTAGTGCCAAGCTTTAGATTTATATTTAACATAGAAAGATGAAAGTTTAACTTAATACCGTTTTCCACCTTCCAGGTTCCTCTTCCATCAGTACAAAAAGAAATAATCTCATCCAAGGCCTCCTTCGTAACAGAAAATGATTTATACTGGCAACTGTACACATGTTCTAATTGATAAAATTCATTAAATTTACTTGGAGTAAACTCCACCATTTTCCCAAGAACAAAAATAAAGTCTTCAAAAGTCTCTTTAAAATTGGCATAAAACTCCATTACTACACCAATAATTGCATCAGCAATAAAATAACAAAAATTTTCCCAATGCCGAACAGTGATCAATCACTCGACTTCTCCACCCATATTTTTAAATCCACGATCCAAATTCAATTTTTATTTTCTAGTAGACTATGGAAACGAGCACTGGTTTTGAAGCTGACAAATTTTTGTTCATCATAGTTCACTTTTCTCTTTCCTTTGCTCATTCTAGGTACCATGGTAAATCTAAGAAAATTTTGATAAAATTTTGAATAAATTCCTAAAATTCTAAAAATCACAATGAAAAATATTTAAAACTTAAATCTACTAAGTAAGAGTTCTTCACCAAATGATTTTCTCAAAATCTCTCAAAAAAATTATTCCAAAATTTTTTTATCTCGGCAATGTGAGATAAATCCTTGGTGAAAATAAAAAATTTTTAGTTCAAAGTGTAGCTCTTACTTAGAGAAGATGAAATCCGAACTTTCTTTGCCTTAAAATCGCTTCAAATCCGAGAAAAATCAAGCCCTAGGTGCAAAAATTGGAGGTTAAAGGTGACTCAAAGGGTAAATATGGAGTTTTACGGTGCAAATTGCGAACTTTAAGGGTTTAAGGTGTTCTCAGGTCGAGGGCACTGTCGGCGCCCATGCCATCGCCCTCGGCACTGAAGGCCAAAAAATTCAATTTTATGATTTTTGCAATTTTCAATTTTTTTTCAATTTACTCCAAAGTCTTTTTAGTATTTTTGAACATAATTTTTTATCTAAAAATAATTCACAAACAAAAATTTTGGGAGTTACAAGGAGGGAGGGGAAATGAGGGGTGAGGAGGATGAGAGAGATCAAGAAAGAGAGTGAAAGTGAGACAATGAGGAAAGAGAGACAATTGTCCATTACTCCCTCACTTTTTCTCCTTAATGTTCTATCTCATTTGTTCATTTTCTCCCACCCTCCCACTCCCCTCCCTTTCTCTCTCTTGCTCTTCTCTCTTTCTCTTTCTTGCTCTTTTCTCTCTCCCTTTATTGCTCTCACTTTCCCAACTCTCTCACTCTCAATAGAAGTGTGAGAGAGTTGAAGGTATATGGCCTCTCTTTCTCTCCCTCTCTAACTTCCCCTTCTCTAGTTCACTCTCACTTTCTCTTTCTTGTTCAATCTCTCTATTACTCTCTTTACCTCACTATTTATTCCTCTCTCTCGTACTGTCTCTCTTTCTTATTCAATCTCTTTGTTACTCTCTTTACCTCACTCTCCACCTCTCTCCCACTCTTTATTCTCATTCGCACTC
The DNA here is from genome assembly GCA_002079205.1 of Phalaenopsis hybrid cultivar. Classification (NCBI taxonomy): domain Eukaryota; kingdom Viridiplantae; phylum Streptophyta; class Magnoliopsida; order Asparagales; family Orchidaceae; genus Phalaenopsis; species Phalaenopsis hybrid cultivar. The sequence continues at coordinate 70,995 of JXCR01116137.1, forward strand.
CTCTCTTACTTAAAGAAGATGAAATCCGAACTTTCTTTGCCTTAAAATCGCTTCAAATCCGAGAAAAATCAAGCCCTAGGTGCAAAAATTGGAGGTTAAAGGTGACTCAAAGGGTAAAAATGGAGTTTTACGGTGCAAATTGCGAATTTTAAGGGTTAAGGTGTTCTCGGGTCGAGGGCACTGTCGGCGCCCGTGCCATGCCAAAAAATTCAATTTTATGATTTTTGCAATTTTCAATTTTCTTTCAATTTACTCCAAAGTCTTGTTAGTATTTTTGAACATAATTTTTTATCTAAAAATAATTCACAAACAAAAATTTTCATAAACAACACCAAACTAACTTTTATATATAAAAATACATTTTTACAAATACAAGTTTCTACTCACACTTTCAAATATATAAAGCAAACTAAATTATAATTCAGGGTCGAAATCAAGTCACAACACTAAATGCTGACACAAAACTATACACACAATCAAAGTTCAGAATTCTAAAGCAAAGCAAACTAAATCAAATTCACACAATAACATTAAATACATAAGTATTTTAAACTAGTAGAGAGTCCAAATTCTTCAATTATTTTTCCTCATCTTCTGTACTTTCTCCTCCTTTAATATCTCTCATAGACTGGAAATGAACGTACATATTGTAGAAGAGTCAGTACGGGAATTGATCAGGCAAAATTTCTTCAATCCATCATTTTTCCTTGAACATCCAAACTAATCCTACTTCAATTGTTCCAGTATGATCAAAATTCTACTTCATCCTCCAATCTCGATGATCGAAAAGGTATTTAAGATTTTCTATTGCATTCGTTATACACTGAAGTTCTCTTTCAATTTTTTTTATTTTCTTTTCCAAAGCTAGTGAACTTCCAACTATTTGTGGCATTAATAGAGTTGAAGCATGTGATGAATGATCCAAGATAATATCTAATGCTTCATTTTCATTCCCAACATAATTATCATCAATAGCAATCATGGGCTCCCAAGGTAATAAAACTTTTTCCCAACTTTCATATGGAACTTGAGATTGACTGCGAAGTAGGAAAATTGTGGAAGGATGCCCAAGTCCATATATTGGCTCATTCATAATAATACTCGTAACAAATTTAAAAATGATAGATCCTACATCAATGGGCTTTTCCATTTGAATGCAATAATTTAAAATAGCACTTTCTTTGGTACTCTACTAATTTTCATGATAGTGAGTAATTTTGCAGAAATGAAGAAATGCCACTGTTTCGATATTGGATTAAGCAATTAAGTAGAGAAACTAACATATCCCTCATCTTGCATTTCCCAAATATCACTTTCATTCGTCAAAAAATTATAGAAATCTTGCATCAAATCTCTCATTGGGATAAAATTTGTATAATGACACATTGGAACATTTTTTATCTTATACAACTCATTAATTCACGCTAGAGTAAATGGTACAGACTTACCTCGTACAAAGACTACTTCTTGGGTAATTCCATGTAAGTTGGTATAGAATTCCTTCACCACTAGTACAACAACTGCAGCGGTAATGTAGCACAGAACTTCCCATCATCTTTGTATAATGATTTTGTCAATCGGAGAACTTAGATTAATCAATCCATGATTGACAAAGCCTCTTCCCTTGATAAGCCTCTTCTTCGTAATGACTTTGTCGTATAATCTCTGCACGTCAAAATTGATAAAATTTCTTCTATTGAAAACTCCATACCTAGAAGTATTTCTGGAATTGGAAGCCATATAATTCAAAAATAGGAAGTTTCTAGTCATTTAAGGCAGTTTTTAGGACTTTAAAACACCTCTCGACGGTAATTAAGGAGCAAAATCCCGTCAAAGTTCGCCAAAAACATCAAAACCGCACGAAACTGCTCGGGATGCCGTCGGCGCTCCCGATGACTCTGTTGGCGCCATGGTCTGTCTAATGGGCGTCGTCGGCGCCAGAGGCCAAAATCGCTTCTTTTCATCATTTTTTTTGTTCAATTCAATTCCAAATTTTCCTCCAATACCAATATTTGTTTAAATTGATGATATATAAAATTGTGCCGAATTATTATGTCCTAATATATAAAACACTTATCAAATAAAATAGTAATGCATAAATATATATATTTATACATGAGTTGTCTCCCACAAAACGCTTGGTTCAACGTAGTCAGCCCGATGCACCATTTGTTTAGCTGGGTTGACTTAACATTAAAACTTTTTTAAATTATGGTATGTGTCATTCATAATAATGTTTCAATCAATGTCCATTAACTTTAAATATCTCTCCAGTGTTAGGATCTTTAATAACAACAGTTCCATAATGATAGAATTTAATCACTTTAAATGGTCCTAACCATCTGGATTTCAATTTTTCTGGAAATATTCTCAATCTTGCATTATATAATAAAACTTTTTGTCCATGTTCAAACTTTTTTTTAATAATCTTCTGATCATGCCATATTTTTATTTCCTCTTTATAGATTTTTGCATTATCATATGCTTCATTTCTAATCTCTTCAAGTTCATTGAGCTGCAATAATCTTTTCTCACCAACATCCTTTAAATTAAAATTAAATTATTTAATAGCCCAAAATGCTTTATGCTCTAATTCTACTGGTAAATGACATGTTGTTCCAAAAATAAGCCTTTATGAAGACATTCCTATAGAAGTCTTATAAGCAGTTCTATATGCCCATAATGTAGTATCGAATCTAGCATACCAATCCAATTTGTAGGGATTTACACCTTTTTCTAAAAAGTTGTTTAATTTCACGATTTGATACCTCTGCTAGACCACTAATTTGAGGATGATAAACAGTAGAGAATTTATGCATAATATCATATTTCTTAATCAATTTTTTTATTTTCTTATTCCTAAAATGAGATCATTCATCTGTAATAATTACTCTCGGCATTCCATATATTGTAAAAATATTTTTAATTAAAAATTTAGAAACACTCCGAACATCACATCTAGGTACAATATAGCCTTAATCCATTTGGACATATAATCAACAACAAGTAATATATATAAATTTTTAAATGAAGGCATAATTAAAATCTAATCCCCACACATAAAAAATTTCAACTTCTAATGTGTAATTTAGAGACATTTCATTTCTTCTAGAAATATTTCTACTCCCTGACATCGATCGCATGTTTTAATATATTCATTAATATTTTTAAAAAGAGTATGCTAATAAAATCCAGCTTGTAAAATTTTATATGCAGTTCTATTTGTTCCAAAATATCCTTCAAATTCAGAATCAAGACATCTTTCAATTATTTGTTGGGTTTCTTCATAAGGCACACACCTTCTAATAATTTTTTTTACATTATTTATATAAATATGATTCATCCCAAAAATAGAATTTTGAATCATAAATGAATTTCTTTAGTTGCGATTTTTAATATCAGGTGATAGAATATCACTTACAATATAGTTTAATATATCAGTATACCACAGTACATTCATTTCATTAATATTATCTAATTGTTCATTAGAGAAATTTTCTAAAATTCCATTTGCAAAATTAGTTAATATTTTTCTTTCTAGTCTAGATAAATGACCAGCTATTTGATTATCATTTTAATTTCTATCAACTACGATAAAATTAACACTTGCAAAAGAAGTATCCATCTAATTAATCTTGGTTTAACATCATTCTTTTTGCATCAAATATCTAATAGCAGAATGATCTGTATGCACTATACATTTGACTCCAATTAAATAAGGTATAAATTTATAAAAGGTATAAACAACAACTGATAACTCTCTTTCAGTAACAATGTAGCCAATTTGAGCATTATTTAGAGTTTTATCAGCATAATATATTACTTTAAAAATCTTATTGTGTCTTTGTCCTAAAACAACCCAGTGCAGTAATTAATTTTTCTTTCAATAATTCAAATGCTTTTATGTGTTCCTCATTAAAATCAAATTTTGTATCTTTTTCTAAAAGTTGGCATAATGGCTTCGCTATTTTTGAAAAATTTTTTATGTAGCGCCTATAGAATCCATCATGTCCTAGAAAGTTTCTTACCCCTCTAACATTAGTAGGAAGTGGTAATTTTCAATAACTTGAATTTTTGTAGGATCTACTTCCATGTCATTTTTAAAAATTTTATACCCAAATACAATACCTCCTGCAACCATAAATTGACATTTTTCCCAATTTAGTACTAGGTTGATTCTTTCACATACTTCCAAAAATTTTTCTAAATTATTTAAACAGAGTTCAAACGAAGTTCCGAATACAGAAAAATCATCCAAAAATACTTTCATTCCATGTTCATTAAATTGCTAAAAATTGACATCATACATCTTTGAAATGTTGCAGGTGCATTGCATAGTCCAAAAGACATTCTATGAAAAACAAATGTTCCATAAGGGCTTGTAAATATTGTTTTCTCTTGATCCTCTGAAGCAATTAAAATTTGGTGATAACTGGTATATCCATCTAAAAAGCAATAATATTTGTTTCCAGCCAATCTATCAAACATTTGGTCTAGAAAGGGTAAAGGAAAGTGATCTTTCCAGGTGGTCATATTCAATTTTCTATAGTTAATACAAATTCGCCAACTAGTAACTTGTCTTATTGAAATTAATTTATATTTTTCATTATTTTCAACGGTCAATCCTCCTTTATTCGGAACACAATGAATTGGACTTACCCAAGCACTATCTGAAATAAGATATATGATTCCAACATCTAATCATTTTAAAATTTCTAAGCTTAACAGTTTTCGAGGGTGGAAAATATTTAGCTAAGAATTTGTGATAGTTCTCCCCAAGTTCTGATAGATCCAGGTGCTAATGAATTTAACCAAATCTTGGCTTTATCCCTTAATGAAGAAGGAAAAAGTCTAAGCCTAATAACATCATTAGACACACCGTCATATTTAAAAGTAGCATAAATTTTAAGAAAACTAGTAAGATGTAAGTTAGGATCTTCAATAGGTGTTCCTCCAAACTGATTATTTTGTACCATTTGGATACTAATAGATTTAAGTTCAAATGAATTAGCAGTACCATCAGGATTTTGAATAATTAAATCAAGTTCATCTACTATCGGATTATAATAATCTTTTAAAGATCTTTGTCGATTTTCATTAATTTTATTATCTAAGTTATTCGCCATTTCGTTTAAGTTTTTAATTTCTTTTTGTTGTTTTCAAAATTTTCTAATAGTACATTCTAATTTTGAATCGTAAGGTACTAAACCTTTAGATCCAATATTTCACATAAACAAATATAATAAACAAAAAAAATTTCTTAAAATAAATTCCTAAATAAAAATAAATTTCTTTTTGGATTTTTTATTTTTTTAATTTTTTTTAGTTATTTTATTTATAAACTCCCTAATTTACCAAATCTATTTAATTTACCGTTAACTTCCCCGACAACGACGCTAAAAAATTGATCCCCACAATGAAATATAGTTGTGTAAAATATATAAAATTGACTATGTTATGCAACGACACCAAAAATATGATACAATCTTTTATAAATAAGAAATTTAAGCAATTAATGTTGGGATTCTACGCAAGTATACGTATCGTTATCAATTAATAAAGGAATTTCTATTTAAGCCCCAAATATCGATCCCATGGGGAAGGTTTAAATTTGAAATGATAAATTAACTAGGAAATTCACATAAAGTAAAACGAAATTACTGTCACTAATTTTGAATGTTAAGATATTATCAGAACTAAGTTATTTAACTACTAGCAAAATTGAAATGCAAAGTTTAAACAATAACTACTAAACTATTAAACTATGTTTATGTGATGGAGATTTCTTATGTGAAAAAGCATATTTCTCACTACAATGAGATTTTGGTAAAATGAGATGAGATAAATGGTTTTAATATATATTGTACCAAATATGAGCAATTTTAATTCTCTACCCTGATACAATGTTATAAAAAATCATTGGTTAATCTCAGGGTTAGTCTCTAAATCTGTGGCTAGGCTAGGAGGATACTGGCTCCCACTCCAAAGCTCCCACTTCCCTTCAGCTGAAGACTAACTCTCGCTTTAGTTCTTAAACACTAAGACCGAATTAGGGATTTTAGTCTGTCACCCTAAAATCTCCAATTCTACACCAAACAATATATATTTCACTATTTATTTGCATTTAATTCCATGAACAAAATTCTCCTTCATGGAATTAAATGTGATCCTCACTCTGTTGTAGAACTCATACTCTATTTCCAGGATCATATATTTCACAACAAATTTTAACAATTCAATTGACCAGATCGAAAAATAAATTAAGTTTGGAGTTAAAAAATCATCACACTTTATTTTATATTTTAACAGTGGCACATTCATATCATTCCTTGATTTTACCATATCTCAGAGTAGGGAGAAAGATAATGGAAACTACTTAAACTTCATGAAAAAGATACAACAAAACACAAATTTCATATATAAAAAAAAGTTCATACAATACTATAAAAAAATTAACACTTATCTGAAACTCTTTCTCAAATCAAATCCCTTGTAGTCTTTCTTAGGAAATGTAGAAAGAATAAATCTCTCACTTTTTTCTTTCTCCAACACTCTTAGAGAAAGATTCACACTTAATCTCAACACAAAAACTCTAAATTCTTAAAGAAAAATCAGTAATAAACTCCAAAATTGTGGTGGAATGAAGATGGAAAAGTGCATGGTATGTAAGAGAATGAATGGTGGCGAGGAATGGCAAGAAAAAGCCAATTTTCAGATCAATTTCGGCCCCAAATAGAGTCTAGAATCGGTTCTCCAATAGGTGCATCCAAAAACTCTTCAAAAAGCATCTAAATTAGTCAAATCTTCTAGAAACAGGGTCTGAACAGCGCCGTCGTCGTCAGTGGTCTGTGATTTAATTTAATGTTCTCTGTCAAACAGCACTGTCGGTGCCCAGTCTGGAGTCGTCGGCTCTGGACAAATTTTCAACTTCTCCATTTTGACTCTAAATTTCATCTTTTTTGCTTCTTTTTTTCCTCCAAGCCCTAAAATTCACCTTTAAGAAAACATTAAAAATATATTTAATTAAAGTGCAATATCACAAAAAATGAGTATAAAATGAGTCTAAAAATGTATATATTTTTAATGTATCATATTCCTCTCATACCAAGTCAAGTACGCAAGCACTTGTAAAACCAAGAGAAAAAAATACTTCGAAATTTTGTAAGATAAAGTTTTAGTGTGATAAATAACTTGCAAAATATTGCTAGGTGTATTTAAAAAATAACCATTACAAACACAACTTTTAAGAAACATATGAGAAAAAAGACATTCAAAAAAGAGATGATCATGGGATTCAAAATCATTTAAACATAAAACAAAGTTTAAATTAATATGCATCCCTCTTAAAGATAAAACATCATAAGTTAAAAGAAAAATAAATATCTTTATGAGAATAGGTGGGTACACCTATTCCAAGCACAAATAGGACCATTTAAAATAGTTGTCTTACTGGTAGCATCAATACAACAACTAGGAGCTTGGTGACCAAGAGGGAAATTCCAACAATTATTATGAACAATATCTTTAAGCTTAAAATTGAAAGAAAATTAAACCAATTAAATATCAAAACACCAAATTTATCCAAAAGAGAAACCCTCTCTAACCAATGAACACAATAATTAGTAACATTAAACATAGAGCATACCTGAATTTAGTAACAATTTTAATAAATTCTTTTCAGAAAGCAGAAGAAGTACAAGAAATCTTCTGCCACAAAGAACCATAATGATTAAAGAAATAATTACTCAAATAAGATTGAAAATTATAACATTTTCAGATGACATTTATTTTACACATCAAGTGTATAGAAGCATAGTAGGGAGACATAAAGCACCATTATGCAAAGACATATTTATTTTGTTCCAATAAATAGTATGAAGTTTTTATTATCATCAATGTGAAGAAAAAAAATTGGAAATTAAAGAAGGTAGTTTTTTTCCTTAGACCTTTAGGCAGTAAGGAAGAACAAAAGTAATAATAAAAATAACTTCAAATAGTAAATTTTATAAGTTGAAATCTATCAGTATCTGATAATAATTTTTTTCCAACCAGCAAGCCAATAGTTAATTCTATCAATCAAATTTTGACAATCATAAATAACCAGCTTAGAATGTTTGATAGTAACACCAAGGTAATTCCATGGCAATGGTTTTACAAAAACCAATTAAACTACTAACAAAGTTTTGAACATTAGTATACACACTATTAGAAAAAATATTAGTAGATTTAGAAAAAAAATTATATAAAGATTGGTAGCTTTTGAAAAAATACTAAGAGCATTGATAATAAAATTGATGTGTTCACCATCCGCTTTGCTAAAAAAAAGAATATCATCTACATAAATCAAATGATTAATATAATCATTTCTAGCAAAGTTATTATCAATAATAATGGCAAAAAGATAAGGAGATATAGTACAATTATTATAGACCGACAAAAGAAAAAAATTAGCTATTTAATTCATTGTTTAAAATAACATAGAAGTGGACATGTGAAATACGAGCAACTATACAATTAATAAATTTAATATGAACACTAATACGATGTAATCTAAAATAAAAAAAGTCTATTAATTTTGCTAAAAGCTTTATGAATATCAATGTTAGCACAAAATTTTTAAATGTTAATAGAAGAATTGTAACCATAAAGCAATTAATTCGCTAAAAGGATATTATCAATTATATCAAGATCACTAATCAAAGCGATATGGACAAAATGGATATTCTTTAGGAAAATTAGTTTAAGTCTATCAACCAAATAGAAATAATTTTTTAAGAAGTACTACAAATAGAAATAGGACGAAAACCTGAGAAAGATATATCATTTATACTTTTAGGTATTGACACAATAGTGAAATTCTTCACCTTATGAGGGAGTTTAGAAGCCATAGAAAAAATGGTTAATTATATAAATACAATTATTTCCAACAATATTCCAGGTATATTTAAAAGATTTTGTAGAAAAACCATATGAACTAGGGGCTTTATTAGAGCTAATAGAGCAAAGTTTTCTTAACATCTTCATTAGAAAATTTTTTATTCAGTAAAGAAATATCATCATCACAGATATAATTGCTTATAGAAAAATTATTTCCTAAAAGATGTTCGTTATTCATAGGACCTTTAAGCAAATCAGAGTAAAAATTAATAGATTCCATAACAATATAATCATGATTATGAATGAAGTTGCCATCAACCAAAACTTCCTTAATAAAATTTGAAATACGACGAATTCTAGCTTTTTGATAAAGGAATTCAACATCAACTTATCCCTTAGATAGCCAAGAGAATTTAGCTCTCTGCTTGGCCCACTTAAAATCACAAAAATTAGCATTAAAGATATTCTTTTAGACATAAGAAGCTTGTTCCAAAAGACATTAGAAAGAGGAGAATTTTCTAGTTGAGACATAATCTCATTCTACTGATCGATCTGCTAATCCTTAAGATCAGAAATATAAGAAGATAAAACAGTTGAAGAACTATAATGCCAATTCTTATTAGACGCCATAAAATTATGAAGCTTATTATGAAAAGAAAAAATAAGATCACCTTTCACAGGTATCTTCAAAGCATTATCAACAATATTAAAAATTCAGGACATAAACTCCAATATTTTTTATACAAAATCCTACAATGCATATTATAGGAATTACCCAGAGAAACGAAAATCGAATGATGAACAATATAATATGCATTTAAAACTTTATGATAAGAAAAGGGAAAGAATCAATCGATTGAACATTATAAGGGCTCTATTAAGAAGACATCTGATAGAATTATTCAATTGGTTATTAAAACAACTGACAGAATAACCAGAATTTTGAAGCTCAATAAGACCAGAATTTAAAATGCAATTATTAAAAGCATAGAGTTTACTACACATAGGAGGAACACATAGGAGGAACACCCCCTGCAAACCCCCCCCGCCCTCCCT
>JXCR01116137.1:86755-101897 GCA_002079205.1 Phalaenopsis hybrid cultivar
CCTCCCCGACAGACACACATTTTCCACAATTCTAAGAATACAATTGAAATCACCAAGAATGGCCTAAGGAGAATTTAAATTATCAGCAATTTTACTAATAGAACTCCAAATATTTTCCTGGTATAACTATTATTATACTCATAAATAGTAGTTACATAAAAATTAATAGATGAATAGATAAAAAAACCATAGATAAATTGAGCATCCATATTAATGACATTAAAATTCAAGTAATCTTGATTCCACTTAATCCAAATCCTCAAACTTTCAACAAGATGAAAATTATTCACACTTCCTTAATTTGAAAAAAAATTGGAATGGGATAAAAACAAATGATCAGATAATAAAGATGTATTTAATTTAGTTTCCAAAAGACACAAAAAGTCAAACTTAAAATTCTTTAAAAAAAATCTAGCAATTAACTAAACGGGTTTCACTATCCAACCCTCTCACATTCCAAGCATCCAATCTTCTTACTTCTAATAGAAACATTATAAGTAGAAGCAATGCAAATAGGAACATTATTAATAATATTACTACCATTAGAATTAGATAAATTGTTCATAGTTATACAAATGTTTTGAGAAATAAAATTAGTGACAGCTCAAGAGTTGATATTAACAACTTTGTTATGAATAGAAATACTATTAGAAGAAATAATAGCATGTGTAACATAATTATTTCCATCAACAACATCAAGATCATTGCTCTGAGAAGTCTCCTCCAAAACAACATTAAGGGGAATTAAAACAAAAACTAATAGAGAATTTGAATTTATATCATCAACATTAACAACATTATTAATAACATTACCTTCTGAAATAACAACAGTAATAACATCAGTAGTAACGTTATTAACAGATTGAATAACAACAGAGATGTTAGTGTCAGAAATAGAAGTCGAATTAAGAACCTGAAATTTATTAGTCCCTTTAGAGGATCTAATGAAATTAACAGATCTACTTCAATTTCTAAAATTTCTCACTGTATTCGGTTTTGACTGATTCCTTCCTCTTATATTAGAATTAACAATAGCTGATAAAGAAAAAGATTTTTAGCAGTTAGAGGGATTATGAGAAAATGAAGAACAAACAATACAAGAAACTGGCTTCCATTCATATCACTTGAAAGATTAGTATCCACATGAATAGTTAAACTATCAGTATTATCATTGAGAGAGGCTTCTTGATCATTGTCAATATTAAAAGTAGGAGAATTCCTATTAATAATAGAAACTTCAACAACAAAAGGCAATCTAGATTGTAAAGCATCAATATTATCACAAAAAAAATGAGTAATATTAGAAGAAGAAACCTAACCCAAAACGTTAAGATCAGGAGCAGGTAAATTGGGAATCGAAGTAGTAACAAAAATATTATTTATATGAACAGAAAGAGGTTTACACCTACTTTCTTGGGCTTCTTGAACCCTTACATACATATTTATTACTTCTCTTACGGAAAGTAGGGATAACCGCAGTGGGCAAGTTAGAAGAAGATATAGGACAAGATGAGAAATAATGAGCTAAAGTAGAGCCAACATTCCAAGGAATAGATTTACGTTCGTAAATAAGAGGAATAACAACTTCTTTGAACTTCTTTTCCTTTAATATCTAAAGTAATAGAATATGGGAGAACATAGTCAATAGAAATCTAAATATTAACCCTTGCAAAAGTTAACCTACAACATTTAACTATAAGAAAGTTAAAGACTAATGACACACCTATCTTGTTGAATATTTTAGAAATACCTTTTTTCGCCCAACAACAACGGGGGAGGTTAGAAAATTCAACCCACACCAACACTTCTTTAAAATCTTTCTTGTTAGGCTTAAAATTTGGAGACAATTTTTAAAAATAAAAGATTTACCATTAATGTATCAAGACTCCCTCCCCACGAATTATTTCGAAGTTTTCACCACAGAAAAACAAATAAGAAAAAATCTTTTGCAAGAGAAATATGTTTGAAATCAACTTTTACCTTTCAAAATTTTCTAATAGCAAGAAGATTACCATAAAACGGCCTTTTGCTAAGAGCATATCCCACTAAAACGAGACCCCACAATTTCGAGCCTTTCTCTACTTCAATTTCCAAAAAACATATTTTTCCATTTGTAGAAGAAAAATAGGAATAAATTAAACCTTTCTAGTTGAGGGTTGAGGGTTGGACTAGGCACAAGCAAAGGTCAATAAAAAGAGAGGAGGTGAGGGAAAGAACAGACATCCATAAGAAAGAAAAGGGGCTAAAAATTACCTTTAACAAACATCTAGTACTATCACGTGCTTCTTATTAAATAAATAATTTAAACACGAGGAAAATGGTTAAATTCTCAAGTTCATTAGATTTTCATAAAAAAGAATATACAACGAGCATGATTTTTATGTAATTTAGAAACTCAAACTCTATTACTTTATTTGAAAGATTCAACATTTTTTCTTCGAAATGTGAGGTTCACCCTCAATTTTGTTACAAGAAAGAAAAAATTACATCCCGAAAACACAAAATTACAACCCACTCAAATAGAAAGAAATGAAATGCAACTATAACATTTCACATCAACCATAAACAAAAACTAAAACAAAATCAAAATGCGAGAACACAAAGGAAGCGGCACCAAAGCTTTAATGTTATCATAAAAAAAATACATTAAACAAAAAAATCTTTAATAAATACTGTTCATCGTGACCGTCGAGAAATGTGCAAAAAATTGAAATTTGTTTAGAAAATAGTACCCAAATTCATAAGATAATGAAAATATTCACACAACCAAGTTTCTAATACTTATCAAATTTCAATTATTATAATGCAATTGCCACCACGTATACACAACAAGTAATAAAGAAAAGCGTGTGTGTGCACTTGTTGGTTGGCAGAGTTCACTGTAAGTCCCTCAGGTCACGGGTTCGATCCCCCGAGGCGCGGGGTTCTCGAATAGTTAGGCACATGACGCGGGTTTTCATCATGGGCCTTGATGCGCATGAGACATCGAAACAGATAATTTTGATTAGATTTGTTATAATGATATTTTTATATTTATTTTTAGATATATGTAGTGTGAAGATAATTAATTAATCAATTTTTTTATTGCACATAAAAAAAAAAAAAATTTCTCATGATCAAATTGTGATGATATTATACTAATATAATTCTTCTACTAAAAAAAATAAACAAATTACCATTTTATAACATTGCAAATCCTCATCACGGCATTTTTGTATCCTCCTTTCTTGATTTTATGAGAGGTTTAGAATTTAGCAGATTTAATTGCATGCACCAACACAATTTTTATATTTATATCTTTGGCCTTTAGAACTTTCATATTTACATATTTAAGGCTTTGATGCCGGAATTCTACCAAAACATATGCATAAAATTAGGATGCATTTCTTTTTTGAAAATTTTAATTTAAGCTTTAAAGATTCGAGTGCCTGAGAATCATGTGATATATAGGGCTGTCAAAACGGCTCGTTGTTCACGAACAGCTCATGTTCAGATCGTTCGCTATGTTAACAAGTCGAACACGAACAAATATTTGTTCGTTCGTGTTCGGCTCGTTTAGGCTCGAAATACTACTAATCAATTATTTATATATTTTTGATGAGTAGTAATTTTAGAAAATTTAATTGACTACAAGTTTAAAAAGATTTATAATCAATTAAAAGTATTAATGAAGAAAATAAAATAAAAATTATTAAATTAGATTCAAATNTTTTAATTTAAGCTTTAAAGATTCGAGTACCTGAGAATCATGTGATATATAGGGCTGTCAAAACGGCTCGTTGTTCGCGAACAGCTCGTGTTCAGATCGTTCGCTATGTTAACAAGTCGAACACGAACAAATATCTGTTCGTTCGTGTTCGGCTCGTTTAGGCTCGAAATACTACTAATCAATTATTTATATATTTTTGACGAGTAGTAATTTTAAAAAATTTAATTGACTACAAGTTTAAAAATATTTATAATCAATTAATAGTATTAATGAAGAAAATAAAATAAAAATTATTAAATTAGATTCAAATGATGTTTTGCCCCAATCCTTAACATCTTATGGCTACGTGATTAGGGTTGTGAAAATGACTCTTTGTTCGTGAACGGATCGTGTTCGGCTCGCTATGCAAGCGAGCCGAGCACGAACACACTTTTTGAGCTCGAAATATAAATGAGCCAAACACAAGCGCTCGTGTTCGGCTCGTTTACACCCCTAGTGATATAAATGCCTAAGATTTGAGTGTTAATTAAATTTCAATGAAAATAAGGTNCAAAATAAATCTTTGTTCGTGAACGGCTCGTGTTCGGCTCGCTAAGCAAGCGAGTCGAACACGAACACACTTTTTGAGCTCGAAATATAAACGAGCCAAACACAAGCGCACGTGTTTGGCTCGTTTACACCCCTAGTGATATAAATGCCTAAGATTTGAGTGTTAATTAAATTTCAATGAAAATAAGGTTGCTTATCAATGTGCTCTAAAGCTTACTTCAACCTTAAATTATATATAATGATTTCCTTATAATGATACCTATAAAAAATAGGAAAATTTACATACAAACCACTTAATTTCTACGTTTTACATATCTAACACCCAAATTTCAATTTCGACATGTAAAAAGTAAGGCTCAGGTGATAGATATATAAATAGATAGGAATTGGGTGGCATGTATGTAAATGCCCCTAAAAAATACGAACAAAAAACCAACGGCTACATATGATTGAGGACTTTCGGCAGATTTATAATAGAAAATGCATACCACATAAGGTTCGTGTTAAATAATCAAAGCTGGTGTTCATATTGAACAAGCTAAAATTACAGCATACAGATGTCACTCTCTTGAAGCAGAAATTTGAGAAATGCCTAATTATTAAGTAGATAATTTCATAAATTGGATTATGTAAATTCTATTGAAATTATTGTCACTATTCCCACATATATGTGTCAAATAAATGGCCTCCTTGTATACCAATCCATCAATAACCTCCCCATCACTTCCTATTTTAAGTAAATAACTAAAGAGCTACTTTCTTCTTATTGTTTCACTCTATATTATTCCATTGATTTGAACTAGTGCCCATTTTCGAGTTTGTGATTTCGGCTAGTGACCGAGGCTTGGCAGTTTGATTAAGCCGGATCGTTTTCTTAGAATGTATGAAATGAAAATTTAATTGAGATAAGGTTGATTAAGATATCAATAGAATAATGTAGTAATTAAGGCATGATTAGTGTTAGTTAGGGGTCACAAAATCAAGTTGATGTCGTATTTCCAACTCTAATTTTTAAGACATGTCGAAATTTATTAATTTTAACATCTAGATCACACGAGCTTAAGCTTAATTAAGTTGTATATGACATCTTCATAATATAAAAGTCTTGTATATTGATATCACTATCGACCATGAATACATGCATGAACATAGCTCATATGTTGTTTTCATAAAACCAATCACAAATGAACTAAGAACATGTCATTGCAACTTGTTTGCAATCGGTAAATAATGAAATAAAGCAATAAAAATGATTGTCGTTGCAACCAACTCAAATTTGACTTACTAAGTTACTCATATTTGATTTGTTTACTAAATATATGATTTGAATAATTATATTGAGCTTCTTTTCTTAACAAGTTGAAAATACAAATAGAGTTCTGTTCGATAAGAATTTGTTTATTACTGGCTCAAGATTTTAAATGTATAAATAAATAAAACATTAAATCATACCTTTTTTTGATTTATTAATTAGTTAAGAGATAAATGAAGTGATTTTATGACACATCACTCATTAGTTATCAATAGATACTTTATTTTTATACTCTATTATTTGGGGGCATTTTAGTGTCATTATAATCTCAAATTAAGCGGTCATGGACTCATTAACTTCATCTTATTGATGTAAGTGATCATCTTAACTAAAAGAGCACGACATATGAATGTTTTTTACAAATATTCTCAAAATTTCAAATATTCTTTTAGGAGCTTAACTAGGCTTTGAAATTGCTTTCAAATATTTTTTTGTATCATTAGATCATCTTATAAAATACACTGTTATGACTATAAATTTTCTAAAAATACAATTTAAATGAATAAATTTTGGAAGTTTATACCAAATTAGTTGTTTTGAAACATGATTTTTTTTTAGAATCCATGCTTTATAATATAAAACTGTCAATGCTCATCATTGTTCATCTTAGTTGTCCCTTGGCTCATCTCATATAGGGAAAACAACATAGTCAATTACTCATCATTCTCTTATTTTTATTGTTCTATGATAATTAATTTTCAATTCTTACTACCAATTAAAGTTCAATGTATGTCATGCATTGATGTCACGTCACACATTCGCCTCACTGGTTGCCTATCTTCCATCATATCTAAAGAATGGCCAAGCTAACCACCCATAATTACATCAATTCCGACATTTTTCATCCACAATCATATGATACTTAGCAATTACAAACAATCAAAATTTGTAAGACACTAATGTTGAATGCCCATCTCAACATTAATTGATCTCCCATCATTTTAAAAGAAATATCACGGTGATCTATAATTTAATTTTTGATGTTCCACATTGACTGTCATTTGACACAAATTAAAAGGTAACATCATGCACATTAAATTTTGATGTTCTTTATTGACCATCACAAAATGTATGGTGGTGATTGTCATCCAATGTCTAGCTTCCAACATGATCTATTAGCTATCAAAATCTATCCACTGATAATATTTGATGCTCATTTTTCATGTTTGTTTGATCTCTCACATTATCAGAAGAACACCAATCCACCACCTATGATTACTAACTTTTAACGTTCTCTATCAATTGTTGTCAAACCCAACTAACAATTGACATTTGATGTTGACATGTCCTTGAATGATGTTCTTCCTTTTTTGACTATTGGGTTTCCCATCAAATCAAAAGATTGAACAAGTCCACCACTTGTGCATCAATCTCACTAATTCTCATAGTTTTAAATTTTTTCTTAAAATAGATGCCTCTAATCTCAGATATGGATCAATCTTAAAGCTGAAGAGCTCATTCACATCCAATGAAGAATTGATTTGATTTACTTCTTAAAAATAAATTCCTAATCATTATAAAGGAAATGCTTGTAATCTTGAATTTAATTAATAATTTTCAAGATGAACTTTTAACTTCTAATTTTTTTATGCGTGTAGATTATAGTCCTTGAGAATGTAAAAAATCTTGCTACAAAATAAATCTTTCGCACATAGAAAGCACAATCATTCATTTTTTATATTTATATTGAAGATTTTAAGAGAGAAATAAAAACTCCCTTAGTGAATTTTTTTTTTTTTTTTAACTCGTAAATTTTTAGTCCAGTTTGGAATTCATCTGTTAAGTCCAGTTTGGAATTCATCTATTAAGTCCAGTTTGGATTTCATTTGTAAGTTCAATTCGGAATGATGGCTCAATTATTATGCTTTTTTAATGGTCTTTAGAGTTCGTTGTGTGTATGTGTACGCTTGAGAGTCTGCAATCATATTGCATGTTACCTATCACGACCGTCCACTCTGATTGTAAGTTTTCTATCAACAGTTCTATAAGTTCCTTTAAATTTAACATTTGCATAATTGTATTTTATCATATTCTCACTTTCATATATCAATCAATATTCATATTTTAGCTGATCAACTTGTTAGAAAGGTGGATTCAATTTAGGACTGTTGATTGTGTGAATAAATCTTTTTTGGGATTTACAACATGAATGCACTAGATACTCTCTCAATGTCTAGAGTTTCAAAGTACTTACATAATGAAATCCGAGTAACATGAGATATTGAAAACCTTACTAAGTTTATTCATGTTCAATTTTATTTAGAACATAATTTTGATTCACTTAAATTTAACATATTCTAACCAATCTTTTTCAGCCTGATAAACATTGTTAAAAAACAATCTCTTAGCGAAATTACAGCAATAATCTGAGCTCCAACCTACTAATATTGGTGAGAAAAGAATAAATTTGAGATAAAAAAATTTATAAGTTGGGTTTGTATGGGCTGTCTTTTACAACTGTTCGAGTTTAGAAGACCAATTACTAAGGACGGTTTACGATCCATATTAGATATGTGCTTTGGATCCAGCCCACTGATAATCATTCACAAGACAGCAGTCCCCTATGTCCTTTCTTGACCTACGAAGGTATCTTACAATTTTTTATTAGTTTAGAAGTTATGAATATTGCCCAAAAATGTTTCTTATATAGGTCCAATTATAATATTTTGATGGGATGTGACATGTCAGCTTGTGGCCATAGAGCTCATTAGATGAAAAAAATATTAGGTCAGGACTCCAGATGCATCCGGAGTTTAATAGAAAGACGTCACGTTTAAAGTAGACCAATCACAGTGTATTGAGGTGGGCCCATTTTACAAGTGGCACCCCCTATTAGACTCCGGATACATCCGGAGTCCTAATCTAATATTCTTTCCATCAGATGACATAACCAGGAGAATTTTTTGAAGTCGTACCAATTTTATATCTAAAAATGTCCACATCATTGCAAAAGGTTACATGGAAATTGATTTTGTCATGTCTACACTCGAGGCTATATGCTTGGCGAGACAATTTAGCATCATGAACGCTTGAATTTGAGTCCGATTGAACCCAAAATATCTCTAAAAAGGTATAACAGAAAACAGTGCGAAAAATCATTGAAAATATCAAACGGACTTCAAATTCAACAAGTTAAGAGTAATACGGTCACGATGATTTCAAGTACATTAAGAACGTTCACAGAAGTGCACTTGAAAACCTACTCTTTCTTTTCGTTGACGTAATGGTCATACATAAGGTGACTGTCAGGCCACTGTTGACCTGCTATCTCCATTTCTTTACGAGATGTATGGGAGCGTCAGACTAGTTTGAAACTCATCTAATTTCACAAGATTTGTTTGCACGTATCTGAGCTTCCAAAAACTCAGGTGAGCTCAACAAATGAATAATTGGCAAACTAAATCTAGCATGTACTTGATTTTGTGAATGAATATATTTCTGAAACATAGTGGCCACTGTCATTTTTGGTAGCCATAAATTCTCAAAATTATTATAATGCATGGATTTTTTTGATTGATCGCACTGGAGAAGAGAAAATCAATGCCAAGCTGTCTTATCATTTTCTTCATCAATGATGGTCCTACTTTTGATCCCTTGCACTTTGTGGAAATGTTGAAGATGATCTAACAATCAAAGTTTCAATATGTCGAGTCCATCGTGCTCGTAACATCAGAAGTTTAAAAATGATATGTTTATTTGTTAACCTATGATTTCACCACCATTGGTTGTAATTGACCACCCAATCTATCAAATGGCTTTGACCGATCATTTGTTGTAGGTGAGAAAATATATGAATCATGATCATCAATTGTAGACAAGAGTACCGAATATTTTTACATAATTCAAAATGAGAACTAATATATCTTCTATATAATTTTCATACTAATTTGAGATATTCTAAATTCTCTACTCCACAATAATTGAGAATTCTAGAGCTCTAACTGTTTTTAAAAGGTCAAATGGCCTTTATAGCATTTTTTTTGGCTTTCATTTCTTTGCAAACTATTGTCGACCACCACTACTTAGTCATCATTTAACTTCTTGTCTTCTATAGGATTGCCTTCAAAGGATTCTCTTCACTTTATATTATACCTCAGTCATTCAATGTTTGCCCTAATCCGACTTTTGATGTCATCATAGGTCCAACACTGTCATCCATACCCGCCAACAATCAACATAATAAGAAATATTACACTAACACTGTCATACTCTCCTCGACAAACGGAGCATCTTATTCATAAATTGGGTTTTTAAATTATAAATATGACTTGACGTCATAAAAATAAACTCACCATACAACATAACAATTTTTAGGTCAGATTTTCTGATTGAGCGAGGCCAAATATTTTTTCCTTCACATATTTTATATCTATAAAATATTGAGTTACAATTTCTTCACAAATTTATTGAATATATGCATAAATTCTTTAGAGATTCCGACAAATAATGTCCAATTTTTATTGGCATAAATTGTCTTACACACAAATTTGGTATCGCCTATGACAATTTGGCCCACCTTCATGGCTTCATCCATTAAAGATCAGGACATTCAATGATCTTTCACAAACAAGAACGTCATCAACCAATGTCCAAATGGATATTCAGCGCCAAAATATTTGTTTTGATTACCCTCCAATGAAGAATGATGTCTAGGACACCAACATCACAACAATTCATAATAACTGCTACTACTTAGGGCCCCACTTCCTTTGCTTGTCTATTGCGGTAATGGTGGCAGAGGCGTATCTCTTAGTATTTTCATTTCATTTGTATTTAGGCTACATCTTACCTTAATTTAGTCTACAATAAATATAAGAACTTTGATGTAAAAGGTTACTGATATACAATGCAATTTCTCCTTTCTTTTTCTTTGTAAGCTCTCATGGTATCAGAGCGGGCGTCTATCCTAGACGAAGAAGAAGGTATCGCTACAAAAACCAAGAAGTCTCTCGATCCCTAATTGCTCCTTTCCCAATGAACATTGTTATCATCAGCTAGGGTTTGACAAGCCTCTGTTCTATAAGGTATCACCGATCCTTTATCATGCGTCCTCAACTCATGGAAGACTCAGGAACATCAAACCTCCTACCTCTTTCCTCAGCCACTCATGTATTACCCTCCTTGAAATTTCTCCTCCCACATTAAACTTCTAGCTCAAAGCCAACTGACATCTGAAATTACCCCATCCAGCGAGCTCAAATTTTACGAATCTTCACTGCCAATGGATTTCTTGGTTTCTTAAATGGTTCTCATTTCAATTTGTGGCTGACCAGAACAACCTTATTACTCCAAACCCTCAGTATATCACCTGGTTCACACTAAGCAAAATCTTTCTGCAGCTTTGTTCTCTACCATTTCTATTGTAGTTTTACCATATATTCTTCAACTCTCCACATTTGCAGAGATTGGCAAACTCTAGAAAGACGCCTCGAACCTACCAATCGCTCCCGCGTAATTCAATTGAAGAACTAACTTCATCATATAATCATGAAATCTAACACAATGTCAGTACCTCTCTAAAATCAAAGCCATAGTTGGCAACATCTTTGTTGCAGGTGCTCACATTGATCCTGAGGATGCCATCCTATACACACTGAACAACCTACCACCTTCCTACCAGGTGTTCAAAACCTCCATTTGCAACAGCTCCATCCAATCCACTTGGACGATTTCTACTCATTACTGTGCAGTGAGGAGGTGCTCATTATTAATGAGGCTGCCAAACCCATCCATTGCACTTGTTGCTTCCAAGAACAGGTTCACTTCATACTTCGAAGGCATGATCGCAACTCAAGAGGAGGTAGGAGAGGAGGTCGTCGTCACAACGTTCAACTACAGTATGTTAGATCTGCCACAGAGTGAGACACTCCGCGACAACATGTCTGCATAGGACCAATCTTTATTACTCACCACCTACATCATCTCAAGCCCTCACAACTCAAGTTCAAGACTGGGTGCTAGATTTTGGAGTTACTGCCCACTTAACATCAGATATCAATCAACTTCAGGAGCCGAAATCTCTTCCTACAACTGAGCACATTGTCATGGGTAATGTCAATCCATCCCGATCCAAAAGATGGGTGATGGTCTCCTGCCCACTCCAGCTTGTAAGCTTCGACTACAAAACATAAGATACTCACCTCCCCCTTCTCATAACCTCATCTCAATTCATAAATTAATTAAGTATAATAAATTTATTTTTCATTTAATCCTTCTGATTTTTCTATCATTGATTCGCATAATAATTGTGTTCTTCTTCAAGGCCCTAGTTCTCATGGGCTTTACTTAATTCAAACTCTCACCACCACTCTACAAAAATCAGCCATCTCTGATCTTTGACACAAACGCTTGGGTCATCCACATCTGGCAATTATTAGCACCATCTCCAAAACACAGAACATGCATATTTCTCCTTTCTTATCTATATGTAATACGTGTCAAATTACAAAGTCACGTAAACAATCATTTTGTCTTAGTTTACTGCATAGATACAAGAAGCCATTAACTTCTTCATTCTGATGTATGGGGGCCTTCCCCAATTACTTCTACTTATGGTTATCAATATTATATCTCTTTTGCGATGATGCGCCTCGCTTTTGCTGGATATATCCTATAACTAATAAATCTGAAGCCACTCTCAAAATTCACATCATATAACAATGCTTCAAACCTAATTTAACACCAAAGTTAAAATTCTAAGAACAAATGACAGAGGTGAATACACCATACGTGCCTTTCATGACTTCCTCAACTCCAATGGCACGATTCATCAACTGTCTTGTCCACACACACCCGAACAAAATGGGGTGGCAGAATGCAAAAATAGGCACCTTATTGAAACTACTCGTGCTCTGTTTCATGATGCACACTTACCCTACTCATTATGGGTTGATGCCACCAAAGTAACCAACCATATCTCCCCCTACCAACCTCTATATGACCACCCACCCTATTACTCACTCAAACTGTTCGACTGCACTTATTTTCGTGGACCAAACCATGCTCATCTCATAAACTTGCGCCCCGCTCCACATTGTGCATGTTAATTGCTTACTCATCTATTTACAAAGGCTATCGATGTTACAATCCATCTACCAGGAAAATCATTATTTCTTACCATGTCACATTTGATGAACGCACATTTCATATGCAAACTCTCTTTCCCTTACCACCACAGCCCACTCCACCATCAGTTAACAATTCCAACCCTCTTCTTTTAACTCCTACAGGTGTCCAATTTAGACCACCAAATACCGCAACTACATCAAATGCGCAGGTTCACATGTCTTCTCAACCAACTTCCATCTCCTCACAACCCAGCTTTCTCTCTAGCACCCACTCACCTCCAATCCCCACTCATCCAATGGTAACCCGCTCGAAAACGGTACATCTTAAACCTCTTCATAAACTCACCAACTTATTCCAACCACTGATCCTAAATCCTACACTCGAGGAACCAAAATAGCCCATTGGTGGAATCTTATGGTTAACGAATTTTATGCCCTTCAAAAGCAAGGTACTTGGACACTCGTCTCAGCTCCCACAGACACACCTATACTAGAATTCACTGGACCTACACAACCAAATGACACTTGAATGGCATAGTTACTCGCTACAAGGCGAGATTGATTGCTCAAGGACATGACCAAGAATTTGGGACTAACTACAGTGAAACATTTAGTCTGGTGGCTAAGATCACTATGTTTCGTCTCTTACTCACACTTACCCAACGTCGCAGCTGGGAGGTAATTCAATTCAATGTATCCAATGCATTCCTCCTAAGAGATCTCACGGAGATAGTTTATATGTGTCAACCTCCGGGGTTCGTTGATCCTCAACTTCCCAACCAAGTTTGTCTTCTTCAAAAAGCCCTCTATGGTCTAAAGCAGGCACTGAGACAGTGGTTTCTTATGCTCTCCTCCATTTTCAATGATCGAGGATTCACTATCAGCAAAGCCAACCCATATCTACTACTCTACAGTCTCAACAACACAATCATCCATGTTCTTGTCAATGTCAATGATATGTCGGACTCCATCTCGCACCTTGTTGATGAACGCAATTCCAAATTTCAACTAAAACACCTTGGAACAATTACCTACTTCTTGGGAATCCCAACCCACTGCACCCCAAGCTCTTGGTTCCTCTCACAAACACAATATATTTCCCAGATTTTACTCAAGGCGGGTACGAAGGACTGCTGCCCAGTAACCAATACTTTAGCTCTCAGGCAGCCATCCTTAAAGAAATCGAGCAAGCCAAGCCACAATCCCACCTTTTATTGTTAGATCACAAGCTCTCTTCAATAGCTTACTATCACAATACCATATATACTATTTGTCGTCAATTAATTATGCCAACATATGCAAAACCCGACAGACCACCACTTTCACCTATTGACACGCCTCCTCAAATATCTCAAAGGTACACAACACGTTGGCCTTCCTCTGCTCCTGGGAGACCTTCAACTTCATACCTATTTTGACGTCGACTAGGCAAGCAATTCCATGACAAGAAAACCTATAATGGGTTTTTGCAAATATCTAGGAGATGCACCCATTTCCTGGACAGTCAAGAAACAAAAATTTAGTAGCTCATTCTTCAACAGAGGCAGAATATAGGGCTCATGCTTCCGCCACCACTGACGTCATAGGGCTAAGACGCCTATTAGCTGAACTTGGGCTGGCTCGTCACACATCTACCGTAATACATTGTGATAACATTTCGGCCATGTCCATCTTAACCAATCCGGTCTTCAAAGCCAAAACCAAACACAATGAGATCGACTACCACTTCATCAGACAACAATTAGACAATGGACAAATTCAGCTCAAATATATCAACTCATTGGACCAACAAGCTGACATACTCACTAAAGCTTTACCAAAGAATATATTTGTTTCCTTCAGATCCAAGCTAATAGTTCGGCCACTCGAACATCAGCTTGCAGGGGAATAATAACCATTACTGCTTATTGCCCCACTTCCTTGGGCCTTTGCTGCAGTAGAGGTGGCAGAGGCGTATCTCTTAGTATCTTCATTTCATTTGTATTTAGGCTACTTCTTACCTTAAATTAGTCTATAGTAAATATAAGAACTAGGATGTAAAAGGTTACTGATATACAATACAATTTCTCCTTACTTCCTTTTTTTCTGTGAGCTCTCATCTAGCACACCAACATCACAACAATTCGTGATGACTAAATGGGAAGGAGATTAAAATTAAAGAAATATTTTGACTACAACCTCAAAATAACATACAATATATAAGCTTAATTATGGTTGGTCTTTTTTTTTTAATATTATCGATGAAATGCAACCAAAAGCACTCAACATTCATCTAAATAGAAGAACTCACTACACCTTGTTAAGAGCCCCACAAGATTGATGGCATCCAAGAACCACCTTTTACAAGGGTGTCATTAGGGGTGTAAACGAACCGAACACGAACGAACAAAGCTTGTGTTCGTGTTCGGTTCGTTTAAAATTTAGTTTGTTTGAAATAAGCTCGTGTTTGTTTCTTAACGAACGAGCCGAACACGAACCGAACACGAGCTGTTCGCGAACGACGAG
>JXCR01116137.1:107565-133745 GCA_002079205.1 Phalaenopsis hybrid cultivar
TTAAAGCCTTAGCAAATATTAATTTTTTATTTTACCATAATCAAGTTAAACTATGGTGCATCGATTCATTTAGGGGGAACATCATAATCAATCATTACCAACTTTGTTATCATAATCATGTTAAGTTATATCACTTCACGTATACTTAACATTCCACAAACTCTTATCTACTTCTCATCACTATCAAATTATATCGTAGCAGCTTCTAAGGAATGTCCTGACACGAGGAAATTCAAAATTTAGCATTGCATTTTGTAAAAAGAACCCCTAAAAATCTCTGTGCCTCTTGCCACTTTACAGTTCTCACAGGACCCAACTAAACAGACGTAGTCAAAAAGATTTCTGAAACCTCAGAAGGCAGGCAAAATTACAGCTATGATGCGAAGACACCGAAAAGAGAGAGAAAAAGTGCTTCTGTTCTCCAGGTTGATTGTTCTATAAATGTTAACATTTTCTATTTTCTCCAGCAAATTAGTTCCAGTTAATACAAACTTAATTTATTCATCAGATAAAACAAATCATTTTCATTAGCTTCATATGAAATTAATATAACGGAAAATTTAAGTATTCAGCTTCGATTATCAATCTGGATTTTAAGATGAAGCGTTGGAAGATAAAAAATAATGAAATATTATCATTGAATTAGATGTTGCCACTTAAAAGACATTAAAAAAAATATTTTTATGAGCAAACTTCAAGGATTTAAGATTTGGGATATTCATAAAGAAACTAATTCTATGTGGGATAAAGTAACAAGCACTATTAAATAGTGGCAAAAAATGTACTAAGTAGAATTAAAAGGAAAAATTTTTATAAATAAAAATAGTTAGTGGTGAAATAATAATGTGCAAGAAAAAATAAAACATAAAAAATTATTTTATAAAAATTAGTTTAAATGTAAAAACTTAATGAATTGGGAAAAAAATATAATGTGGCCCTAGAGAGTCTAGGAAAATTATTTATGATGCTAAGAATTTTATTTTTAGTGATTTTTATAATAGATTAGATACTAAAGAGAGTAAAAAATATATGTATAAACTAGTCGAACAAAGAGAAAAGAAAAGTAAAGATTAAATTCAAGTAAAATGTACTAAAGATGAAAATCAAAAAAATTATTTTCTCAGATGAAGATATTCAACATAGATGGGTGAGATATTTTGATAAACATTTTAATGAAGTTTTTGAAANTTCATATGAAATTAATATAACGGAAAATTTAAGTATTCAGCTTCGATTATCAATCTGGATTTTAAGATGNATATGAAATTAATATAACGGAAAATTTAAGTATTCAGCTTCGATTATCAATCTGGATTTTAAGATGAAGCGTTGGAAGATAAAAAATAATGAAATATTATCATTGAATTAGATGTTGCCACTTAAAAGACATTAAAAAAAATATTTTTATGAGCAAACTTCAAGGATTTAAGATTTGGGATATTCATAAAGAAACTAATTCTATGTGGGATAAAGTAACAAGCACTATTAAATAGTGGCAAAAAATGTACTAAGTAGAATTAAAAGGAAAAATTTTTATAAATAAAAATAGTTAGTGGTGAAATAATAATGTGCAAAAAAAAATAAAACATAAGAAATTATTTTATAAAAATTAGTTTAAATGTAAAAATTTAATGAATTGGGAAAAAAATATAATGTGGCCCTAGAGAGTTTAGGAAAATTATTTATGATGCTAAGAATTTTATTTTTAGTGATTTTTATAATATATTAGATACTAAAGAGAGTAAAAGATATATGTATAAACTAGTCGTACAAAGAGAAAAGAAAAGCAAAGATTAAATTCAAGTAAAATGTACTAAAGATGAAAATCAAAAAAAATTCTTTTCTCAGATGAAGATATTCAACATAGATGGGTGAGATATTTTGATAAACATTTTAATGAAGTTTTTGAAAATACGATGGACTTAATGATCTTAATACCATTAATAATAATAAAACTTTTTTATTTTTATCGCCGCATTAATAAGAGGAGAGTTAAGGAGAATTTAAAGAAAATAAAAAGTGAAAAATCAATAAAACCTAATGGTATCTCAATAGAAGTGTGGAAATATTTAGAGATTTGTGAATTTACTGACTTACTAAACTTTTTTCATATTAGTTTAAAAACTAAAAAGATATATGAGGAGTGGACGAAGAGTATTTTGGTNCTTTTTTCATATTAGTTTAAAAACTAAAAAGATATATGAGGAGTGGACGAAGAGTATTTTGGTCCCCATTTTTAAGAATAAAGAGGATACACAAATGTGTGCAAATTATAGAGGAATTAAGTTAATGTGTTATACATTAAAATTATGGGAGAGAGTAATTGAACATAGATTAAGACGTGACACAAAGATTTCTCATAATCGGTTTGGATTTATGTCGGGCAAGTCTACTATGAAAGTTATACATTTATTGAGAGGTTTGTTAGAGTAGTACAAAGAGAGTANGAGACGTGACACAAAGATTTCTCATAATCGGTTTGGATTTATGTCGGGTAAGTCTACTTATACATTTATTGAGAGGTTTGTTAGAGTAGTACAAAGAGAGTAAGGAGGATCTACAAATGATTTTTATTGATTTAGAAAAAGCTTACGATAAGATTCGAAAAAAAGCTTTTTAGAGAGTTATAGGAAAGAAAGATATTGATATGACTTATATTCATATCATTAAACATATGTATACTATAGCTATTACTTGTATTCGAACAAAAGAATGATTGACCAAGTATTTTGCTATTTCAATTAGATTACATCAAGGATCGGTTTTAAACCTATATAATTTTACTTTAGTTATGGATGCTCTTAGAGTTTGTTTAGAGCAGTTGTAGTTGTTTGAAGAAACAATTGTGAAGCTCATAAGAAACTGTTTTTCAAAAAACTGCGGTCGTTATTAGAAAATTATTTTATTTTCAAAAAGTCATATCACGGATTTCTAGCAGCTACCACACTTTAACAGCTCAGGTTGAAAAAAAAACATTTTATCATAAAAATTTTTAATAAACAACAAAAAAATGGTTCCTCAAACAGAACTGTGGTGNTTTTTACTTTAGTTATGGATGCTCTTAGAGTCTGTTTAGAGCAGTTGTAATTATTTAAAGAAACAATTGTGAAGCTCATAAGAAACTGTTTTTCAAAAAACTGCGATCGCTATAGAAAATTATTTTATTTTCAAAAAGTCATATCACAGATTTCTAGCAGCTACCACACTTTAACAGCTCAGGTTGAAAAAAAAAACATTTTATCATAAAAATTTTTAATAAACAACAAAAAAATGGTTCCTCAAACAGAACTGTGGTGGCAGTCTGAAAAACAAAGTAGATAGAAAGCTGTCCCAAACAGACCCTTACTGGACATTTACAGGAGAATGTACATTGGTATGTGATTTTCAATAATAATATACTTCTTGTGGATAAGACTGGAGGACTTCAGAAAAAATCTAGATTATGGAGCTCTGCTTAAGAGTCTAAAGGTCTTTATTTGAGTAGATCTAAAATTGAATATAAGAAATGTAACTTTAGTAGTCGTAGATCTAATGACAGAGTTTTAACAATGGGTGATCAAATCATTAAAAGAAGTGAACGTTTTNCGAAATGTAACTTTAGTAGTCGTAGATCTAATGACAGAGTTTTAACAATGGGTGATAAAAACATTAAAAGAAGTGAACGTTTTAAATATCTCGGGTATATTGTTCAAAGTGATAGTGATATGGATGGGGATGTTATTAGTAGAATTCAAGTTGGATGAAGTGGAGCAATGCATCGGGCATATTGTGTGATAGAAAAGTACTACTTAAACTTAAAGAAAGATTTTATAAGATGGTGGCGAGACCTACAACTACAATGCTTTATGGCATAGAATGTTGGCCTATAAAAGAATTGCATTAAACTATGTTAAGTGTTTCTAAGATTAGAATGCTTAGGTAGATGAGTGAGTTTACACTTAGAGACAAAACGCAAAACGAATATATTTGTTCAAAGGTTGGTGTAGCTCCAATAACAGGCACGACTAGAGAGGGTCGACTTAGATGATTTGTTCACATTAAACGTCGACCATTTGATGATATGGTTAGAAGAGTAGAAGTTTTAGATTCAACTCATGTTAATAAAGATAGAGGTCTAAACATGTTGTATAAAAATGATCTTAATTTATTAGAATTAAGTGAAAAATATGACACTCAATAGGATACAATGGAGAAACTTAATTCATGTAGCTGGCCCCCACTCAATGGGATAAAGGCTTGTTGTTTTTGTTCCTGTTGTGGAAATCAGGTTACAAGGCTTGTTGTTGTTGTTCCTGTTGTGGAAATCAGGTTACGTAGATGAAATGCAATATATTATGTATAATAAATAAAACCAACAAAGTTTTGATGAATCCTAGAAATTTCCAAAGATTTAACTAGTTAAAACAAAGTTAATATATAACAAGCAGGTGAATGGAGAGAAGATTGAAAGGTACAGAACTTGAGTTGGATGCAGAGAACTATGCCTGAACAAGTTGCTCGGCTTTAGGAGAGTCTTCCGCTTTCTTTTTTGTATCTTTCAAATATTTCCACCCACCTTTATTAACTCCACTTATTTTCACAGGAACATCAGAAGCTGGTATGCCTGCAGATGAACAAGGGAAGTATAGAAATGAGACATGTAAAGTTCTGAATTTCAGATTGCAAAATTCATTGAGAGAAATACGTTATAAATTTAAACCATAAACATTCCAAAGTTTATATATAAACAAAAAAAAGTAGACATATTCTAAGATAACTATGGCCAGCGTTTGGGGGAAGTCGAGCAAAGACAAAACTCCAAGGCACTTCGGACATATGAAGTGAAGGAAAGAAAGACTGATTACACATAACAAACAATCATTCTCACAATAGAAGTTTAAGAAGTGCAAAACCTTCTGGAATGGCACCCAAAAAAAAAAAAAGTTTGTAGACTAACTGAACAACTTGGGCCAAGGCTTTTTTTTTAATTGATTTTCCCTATAAATTGGTAAAGATTATTACACATCTCATTACATTTTTTAACAAAATNGTTTGTAGACTAACTAAACAACTTGGGCCAAGGCTTTTTTTTAATTGATTTTCCCTATAAATTGGTAAAGATTATTACACATTTCATTACATTTTTTAACAAAATCATATGAGTTCATGTTACCCAGCTACGTTCTTCAAAAATTCAAAAGAATTTGGAAGCAGCATCACCGGCCGGTAGCTAGTCCTTTACTCAGAAGGACGGGTACTTTAATATTTTTCCAAACTTTTCATCATTTCATAAATGCAAATCCAAGTTAAATCAACTAGGGATAACATTCTCTCACTTCCCTCTAACATTTCATCAATTCACCTTCCAAGTTTTCTCCTTGTTTCTAAACACTTGTTTCCCATCTGTAATTCTTTCACAAGTACTCAAAAGTTTTTGGCATAAAGACAAAAGGGAGGCAAGGGGGTATCTTATAATACCGATATAGAAGGCACACTTCCATCTCTGTGTTGCATGGTAAGCTACATTAGATATCAGATCATACTAAGTTTCAACTTCTAACGAATAATTTCCTAAAAAGTGCAAAGTTTCATATACAACTATTTTCAGCATTCAAAAACAAAAGAACTCAAAACAGCATCACATTTTTGGTGCTTGCAAGCCATCTTGTAAAACTTACTAAGTTCAAACACTATTCATAATCAAGCTTATCAAATTCCAGTACATAAAACACACTTAAAAGGCACATATATGAACTGAATGCAAGCTTATAGAGTTGGTAAGACAGATTCTTAAACATTAATTCCCCCTGCCAAACTCTTACTCCTCACAGTAAAAAATGTGGAATAAATTTGCAAAATTTACTAGTTTTAAATTTTTCACATGATAAAATTTGAATCTTTTTAAATTTCTATGCTTGTACAAACAGATAGATTAACAATGTAAAATCCAAGAGAAATCCACAAATAAAGTGAAAAACATATAGCATCTTATAGTGAAAAAGAGCTGCAGTAACTAAGAAAATCATACTTCCATGAAAAGGAGAAAGTTACCTAACATGAATTGAATTTTCTGAACAATGCCCACATGCGCAAGAACAGCTTACTAACGAAAGGATGCAATACATTATTTATACGCATGACTTGAAATACTAGCTACCAAGATTGCCCAATTTATGAGAACCCCAGATTTACTAATCAGAACCAAAACAGCAAATTTCAGTACGAACTTCCGTGCATGCATTGAAATTTCAGAAACAATCAAATTAAGGGGAAATAGACCTGGCAAGCACTTTTCATCTTGCATAACAAGTGCATCAGATTGAATAGCTGCATATATTTCATAAATAATGTCATCACGAGCTCTTCCACAACCTATTTCATCCAAAATTAATTTCCATTCAACTGCACCTAAATCGTTCTCTCCTCCATTTTCTTCCTACAAAGCTAAGTCAATTCTGCAACTTAATCAATAATCCAAAACTTACATTTTCTATGATCGAGACAGTGCAAAATATTATGTTCTGGGAAACCCTTGAAAAGAACAAGATATCTTGAAGCAAGGAGACTAGAAAGCCATAAGCCAGAAGAAAGGTAAGCCTTTTTGTTATTTTTTCCATACTTACAAATACTGTGCATTACATTTAAATACCCATTAAGGGTACAATGGTAAAGTAACACAAGTATTTATTTACATAACAGAGAGCAGCCCTAGGCAAAATAAATGAAAAAAAGGCGAAGCCGAGGGTGATTGGAGAGGCTCCTCTTGACGAATCCAGGTATGCCACACTATTACCCCCCTCAAATTTACGATTCGGAGATGAAATCGTAAGCTTGGAAGTGATTCTCTGATGTTGTCACCACGAGTTGATCCACAGTAGTGAAGTGATGAATGGAGATGTGTCCTTGTTTGAGATGATCTCGCATGAAATGCTAACCCACTTCGATGTGCCATGGAAAACTTGGTTGTGAGCGAAAGTGATTGCAGATGTGTTGTCACTGTAGATGGTAGTCAAGGAGAGCTAAAGATCCGTAAGCTCTTGTAGGCGTCGGCACAACCAAATGCATTCTGTTGATTTTGCAACCATGAGCTGCTTTTTAGCAAATCATGAGATAAGTGTGTTACCTAGGTAGATACAGTAGTCGCTGGTTGATTTGCGAACATTCTGGTCTCCTTCTCGATCTGCATCAGTATAAGTAGACAAAGTGGGAGATCCAGGTTGCATAGCTATACCGTAAGGGAGAGTGCCTTTTAGGTAATGAAGGAGCCATTTTAGATGTTGTTGCTAAAGCAGATTGGGATTATGCATATGCTAGCTGAGAAAATTTATAGTGAAAGTGATATCGGGTCGAGTGACGGTAAAATCCTAAAGAGAGCCAATGATTGTTCTGTAGTCATGAGAATCAAAAAGAGGTTGCGGGGTGATGTTGTGAGAGAAGGGTTTTAGTGCATTATATAACCTGTGGAGGTGTTGTGAATCTAAAGTCCAAGGAAATTAGATAATGAGTCAAGTTGTTTGAAATTAAACTTTTGTTGAGATTGAGAATAAGTGAATCAATGACAGTGTAGGAGTTACCGGTGATAAAAATATCATCGACATAGATGAGGAGATAAATTATTATTTTGTATTGATGATATAGCAAGAGGGACGAATCATAAAGGTAGAGTATCATTGTCTGGATGCCTGCTTCAAGCCATAAAGGGCATTGTGTAATTTGTAAAAGTGATTGGGGTATTGGGTGTCGATAGAACCAGGTGGGTGTTTCATATAAACAATTTCATCCAATTTCATGTGAAGAAATGCATTTGATACATCAAGTTGTTGTATTGACCATTTTTCATTAGTGGCAAAAGTAAGTAACATTATGATGGATGGGAAGTTAGCTACAAAATTGAATGTCTCTCGGTAGTTCATCCCTTATTGTTGGGGGCAGCCTTGAGCAACGAGATGAGTCTTATATCTCGCAATGGTTCCATCAATGTTACACTTTATTTTCAAAGTCCATTTGCTACCAAGAATATTTTGATTGGGAAGAGGGATAAGGGACCATGTGCCATGTTGTTGAAGAGCAAGAAACTCGTCTGAGATTGCTTGTACCCAATGTGGTCGAGTCATAGCTTGAGAAAAAGATGTGGGCATGTCAGCTGCATGGTGTGTTAGAGGATGAGAAATTGAGTGGGTTTTAGCGAACCTGTTATAGATCGGGTTGCCATGGGATGAGTGTCAGAGGGAGGTAAGTTAGTGGATGAGGTAGGAGGAATAGAAGATGAGGAAGAAATCATGGGAGAGGTAGAGAGTGGTGAATGAGAGTGTGTGGTGGTGTGAGAGGGAGTAGCAGATGGTAAGGGGATGAGAGATTTGGTGACGTGTTAAGGGGAAGAGTTGAACGAGTGGATGTGGGAAGCATGAGAGAAGTGGGAGGCTTGTTATTAGGGGTATCGAGTGACAGATGGCAAGAAGAATGATTGAAGGGAAAAGAATCTTCAATAAACTGAACATGACGATATATGATGACTTTGTTGGTAGTAAGATCAAAGCACTTGTAACCCTTGTGATTGTGACAGTAGCCAAGAAAAATAAATGTTGGAGCCTTCAGGCTAAATTTATGTATGGCAAGAGATGGATGCCAAGGAAAACATGCAAATTCAAAGGTTTTCAGACATTGATAATCAGGAGGAGTGTTATTGAATAGTTGAAAAGAAGAGGTATAGTGAGTGGTAGGAGATGGTAGCCTGTTTATGAGATAATTTGTTGTAAGAATGAAATCAATCCAAAAGTGTGGCGAATGATGTGTCGTGTGCGTGCAGTTTCTAACCGATGACGATTTTTGCATTCAGCCAAATCATTTTGTTCGGGTGTGTAGGAACAACTAAATTGGTGTATAATATCATTGTTTTGTAAGTATTCTAGCAGCTGATTGTAAGAATAAAATCAATCCAAAAGTGTGGCGGATGATGTGTCGTGTGCGTGCAGTTTCTAACCGATGACGATTTTTGCATTCAGCCAAATCATTTTGTTCGGGTGTGTAGGAACAACTAAATTGGTGTATAATGTCATTGTTTTGTAAGTATTCTAGCAGCTAATTGTAAGAATAAAATCAATCCAAAAGTGTGGCGGATGTTGTGTCGTGTGCGTGTAGTTTCTAACCGATGACGATTTTTGCATTCAGCCAAACCATTTTGTTCGGGTGTGTAGGAACAACTAAATGTTGTATAATGCCATTGTTTTGTAAGTATTCTAGCAGCTGATGAGAGCGANTGGGTGTGTAGGAACAACTAAATGTTGTATAATGCCATTGTTTTGTAAGTATTCTAGCAGCTGATGAGAGCGATATTCACCACATTCGTCATATCTCAAGAATTTAACATTTTAATTATAGTGAGTTTGCATATATATATATATATATAAGGGTTTAGGGTTTAGTACTTCATATTAGTGTTTCACAGGAATGCACCAACAGAAATGACTATAGGCATCGATAAAAGTAACATACTAAATGTAACCATCCACAGAAGAATGTAAGAATGGACCCCAGACATTAGACTGTATCATATCAAGTAAGCAATAACAAGTAATATTGGAAACAAAAGGTAGCTTGTGCCTTTTATTTTGCAAACAATTTTGACATATAACGCATTTTGTGATATCTGAAGTTGGGGATTTTGCTTGGAAATAACGCTGACGATTTTGCGATGAGGGTGTCCAAGTCAGTGATGACAAGTATTGCAGGTCACAGTAGAAAGATGTAAAATTGTAGTAAAGTAAAGGCCTTGACTAGCAGGACCAATCAGGATTGTTTTCAAAGTTTTGAGATCTTGAACAAAAAAATAGCTAGAAGCAAAAGTAGTATGACAATTGTTACCGCGAGTGAGCTTATTAACAAATACTAATTATGAGAGATATTAGGTGCATGTAAAAGAGAAGAAAAGAGCAACTTACTATCCGAAGTGGGTAAATTACCCTTACCAGTTTGTAGTATATCGACAACCTGTCCATTACCAACGATCACTTTGTCTGCACCCTGATATAATGTGGGTTGTTGCACATTTTCAATGTGAAGGGTTATATGAGTTGTGGCACTGCTGTCCAATATCCATTCATGTGAGGGGGGTTGAATATTAGCGTGGAGGGCTATATTTGGAGTTGGAACTGTAGGCTTATATTGTAAGTTTATGTGATGCCAACAAGTAGCAGCAGTGTAGCCTTTCTTGAAACATATTTGACATTGAGTAGACTGTTTTTATTTGTTGAAATTCTGAGTGGTATGTTGCTTATATTGGGATGATGATCTGTTGGAGTTTATTTGATATTGTTGTGAACGATTCTTGGAAGTCAAAAGAACCGTGGGTTGATTTGATCACACAGTATCATTAGCGAGGTTACTTTCCCTGTTGAAAAGAAGGGAATTAAATGCTTCAAGCTCAATTGGATGAAGTAGAGCTTGAATGAAAGTCTTGAAGCCTTGGTAGCTAGGAGGAAGACCGTTTAGAATATAGAGATTGATGTCTTCGTTATCAATCTTGGAGCCTGCAGTGGCTATATTGTCCACCATAGTTTTGACAGTGATAAGATNATTGTTGCACATTTTCAATGTGAAGAGTTATATGAGTTGTGGCACCGCTGTCCAATATCCATTCATGTGAGGGGGGTTGAATATTAGCGTGGAGGGCTATATTTGGAGCTGGAACTGTAGGCTTATATTGTAAGTTTATGTGATGCCAACAAGTAGCAGCAGTGTAGCCTTTCTTGAAACATATTTGACATTGAGTAGACTGTTTTTATTTGTTGAAATTCTGAGTGGTATGTTGCTTATATTGGGATGATGATCTGTTGGAGTTTATTTGATATTGTTGTGAACGATTCTTGGAAGTCAAAAGAACCGTGGGTTGATTTGATCACACAGTATCATTAGCAAGGTTACTTTCCCTATTGAAAAGAAGGGAATTAAATGCTTCAAGCTCAATTGGATGAAGTAGAGCCTGAATGAAAGTCTTGAAGCCTTGGTAGCTAGGAGGAAGACCGTTTAGAATATAGAGAATGATGTCTTCGTTATCAATCTTGGAGCCTGCAGTGGCTATATTGTCCACCATAGTT
Source organism: Phalaenopsis hybrid cultivar (assembly GCA_002079205.1). Taxonomy (NCBI): domain Eukaryota; kingdom Viridiplantae; phylum Streptophyta; class Magnoliopsida; order Asparagales; family Orchidaceae; genus Phalaenopsis; species Phalaenopsis hybrid cultivar. The sequence goes on from JXCR01116137.1 coordinate 118,638, forward strand.
TTGACAGTGATAAGATATTGATGCATGGTGTTGTTGCCCATTGATATATAATGTAACTCTTTCTTTAGTTGAATAACACAAGAACAGTTTGTTGCCTAAAATCTTTTCTCTAGACAGCACCAAATATATGTGGTGTTGTTGAGATGAAGAACATAGAAGGTGATGGATGGGTAAATGCTGGAATGAATGGCCGCTGCGAGAATCCGATCTAAAGCTGCCATATGTTGTATTCTACGGTTTTCCTGGTTGCCGGCTTCTTCATGGCTGAACAGAGGGGTGATGGTGGAGGTGGGATCTGAAAAAGCATCAAATCCATTTGCTGTGAATAGTTTTTTTTAATTTTTACCTTCCATATTGAGTAGTTTTTGTATGTCAGAGCCTGCTTTGCCATTGTCTTGATGTGATCTATCAAGAACTTTAAAGAATTTGAAATAGTGGTTACCTGAATTCTGTGTAGGGAATTTGCTGCTTGGGAAATTGTTGTGACTGGGAGTTGTGGAAGAATTATCCATCAGGAATCACATAGCAGAGGGAGAGAATGAGGAAGAGGAGAAGAGAAGGAAAGGGGAAGAGAGAACTTGAGAGGATCAGACAGTTAGGTGACTTCACGCTCTGATACCATGAGAAGAACAAGATGTCTTGAAGCAAGGAGACAAGAAAGCCATAAGCCAGAAGAAAAGTCTTCTTATTATTTTTTCCTCACTTACAAATACTGTGTATTACATTTAAATAGACCCATTAACGGTAAAATGGTAAAGTAACAGATGTATTTATTTACATAACAGACAGCAGCCCTAGGCAAAGTAAATGAGAAAAGAGGCGAAGCCGAGGGCATACTGCGACTGGAGAGGCTCCTCTCGACGAATCCAGGTATGCCGCATTGTTAACCCTATATCTAAGATTAAACGTAATAAAGATAATAACAAACTAAACATGAGTCAAAGACTACTAACCAAATCCCAAACCAAGAAATCTTCAAGGGCATTCACAAGAGCATGGGGAAACTAAAAACAGAACTTCTAGGCTGTACAATTATAAAAAAAAAACAAAAAATAAAGCTCACCAGCCTTGAATCTGATACCCCAAGCTTTGCCGTGGCGCCCATCCTTGTAGAGATTGATCTTGGTGATCTCGTAGGAAAGATCCCTCCAACTGCTCTTGCACATCTTATACCCTATTCCCCAATTGGGAAGGAACTGTGCAACGTCGAATAGATTCTTCTTCCTCCTCCGCTTGGGTGTGCTTGCTTCCGCTTCGGATGCGGTATTCAGAGCACGAGATGCCGACGCTTTTAACTCCCCAAAGGCTCGCTGAAATAGCCCGATGGATCTGCTCCCGGTAGCTGTTGCCATGGGATGCGAAGAGAAGCAAATCTGTCGCCTTCTCACTTTGGCGCAAGCTTAGGGTTTTGGAGAGGAAGTTGGCGGAGGTTTATCATGAGGTTGGAAGCTGTTCCTCCGCATAGAGCAAATGCTTCCTATGAACTCTACTTCTTAACTAATTCTTATGGACTTATATTTCTAACATTTATGTTTCACTTCTTTTATATTTTTAGCATCCAAATTTAATAAATTTTTAAACCCCAATGCTATTAAAAATTGGTTTAATAAAATCATTTAAAAAAATTAAACAAAATTTTGCATCGTTATTATATATATGTCGTGTGTGATTTGCAAGTGTGTCAATCTGAAGTAGATGACAGTTGTCTTTTGGTCAAGCGATGATCAGATTTGTAAAGTTCATACACATTCTATACTTCTTTTGATTTCTTCACCATTACCACATTCAACACTCAAGTCAACTACTAACCTTCTTACATTTATTCGACCTCCAGCAGCTCTGAACTTCATCTCTGATTGGTTCAGCTAGAGTGACAACCGAGAACCTTTTCTTCTACTTAATGGAATGAGCTACTAGATTGACATTCAAATAATGGCATGTGATGTTGATCGAAATCCCTAGCATCTCGACTACGGACCAGGCAAAGGCGTTCTGGTGGCTCATGAGGGATTTGATTAGCGTATTCCTTGACCATGTATCAAAAATTTTGTTGATTAGAAAAAATTTATCGAGGTTGCCTTCGGTCATTGGAAATTAATGAGTGTCCACATTGTTCTCTGCCTTATGCAGATTCCTAATCTCGAGCTGCTCATGCTTAACGCTTCAAATAACCTAGAGATAGCAGGTGCGAGATTTCCCCAAGCACGTCAAGTTAATAGCCTTGAAGTTATGGAGCAGAGGGAAACCGAAAATGGCTTTATAAGTTGGCAGAAAGTTGACTGCCAATATAGCGTCCATGTTCGTAAAATTTTTTATTTTTTTCCTCCAAGTAACTGGTATAGCGATAGTTCACAAGGCTTCCTTCCTCTCATCAAGGAAGCTATAGAGTGGGTCTTTTGTGACAGTTGGTCTGTCGTTTCAAAGACTCATCTTATTAAACAATACTTTAAATATAATATTCACTAAGATGTCGATGTCGATAAGGATGTTACTGCTATGGTAGTTACTAATTAGTGTCATGAAAATGATGACATTGTTGTAAGAATTCTTTTTTGGGGCTAGATCTACTTTGGTAATAGTGATGGGGGGATGTGAGCTACGAATGGGCATTATGGCCATTGCGCATAGATTGCCTGATTGAAGCCTCTTTAGACTGACTCAGTGGGATGAGTCTCCACCTCCAAAAATGGTAGGAACTATATCATTTATATGAATGGTATGGGCTTGGACATGCTCATCCAAAATTTCATCCATTAGAGCTTTCTCTGATTTTAGGTCGTCGCTCTGAGGGCTACAAACTCATTGAGATTTTTAGCTTTAATCAACTCCTTGACAAGGCTCGGAAAGAAAGTGTCAACATTTCTTTGTATCATGGTCACGGTTTGGGTGATACACACAGTACTTCTTTTGATTATAAAGATAAGCTCTGGTCTTCATTGGTGATGCTTTCTTGAAGTGATCCTTACTATGGGTGTCTTACACTATCTCGATCATCAAGACTCTCAATGGGGTTGCTTTTAGTAATTTGTGGTTGAGCAGCTCGTAGTCTTTGCAGCAAGTAAGTCGATGGTCAAGGTATAGATCCTGACCTCCTTTGATGAAAGGTTTTTTTGTCCCTGACAGACGGGCGAAAGGACATGAGCCATCTCTTAACCTTCCTTGTCGCCTTGGGTAACCATCTTCAATGGGCAACATGTGGAAGATTTCTCTCTGGAAGAAGCTGGAGTGAAGATGTGCTCCTCGATCGATATATTATTCTTAGCAATCTCTCACAACTTGGCCAATTTTTTCGATTGCTATAGACCTAAAGTGTAAAAAAATGTCCCTCTTTAAGTCCTTGAGCAAGGGTGTTGTGCGCTACTATGGGCTCCATATCTCCCACTTCCAAGATCTCCTTTTAGAAGCAGGTGATAAATGAGTTGAGGCTCTTATTTTGTCATTGCATGATTTGCATGAGGGTCTAGGATTATTTCTACAACTTTTAAGTGTTTGTAAACTGCGCCAAGAACATCCACTTGAAGTCAACAAATGTTGTGATTACCCCCAGTGCATACATTGAACCACCAGAGGGTCGACTCCCGCAGTATGGTGAAGAAATGATGACACTTCAGTGCAACAGAGATCCTTAGTAAACATACAGTCAATTCAAATATGGTTATGTGATCGATTGGATCAGCCCAACCTTTGTAGCATTCTATTGCATGGATTTTGAATCTCTCTGAGGACTCGAATTTAGAGATTTGTCGAGAGAAAATATTTCCTTGTTGACGGGTGCTTTAGTATGTCCAAACAGATGTTTGTTGACTGGTGCCCACTTAGCACTGCCAAAGTACTTGGAATCTCTCTCTCTATCCAAAACTAAAGGGGGCCCTTTAGTTGTTGGATGTCAACCCTTTTTCATGGGGATGCTGCTTCCTTTTTCTAGCCAGTGCCTCTCAGATAACATCTAACATATGATCGTAAAACTCTCGGATCTACTGGTCCACCACACTCTAATGCACTCCATGTTACCAGTGTCTATGTTTTTAGTTTCTTCTTAGTATGTTACTCATCTTCTTATATGCAACATACTCCATGCTCATCGCACCTTCTAAAATGTTGAATCTTAATACGTCTTTGAATCACACCCCAAGGGTTACTTTGTAAGAAATAAGAGAGAGAGAGAGAGAGAGAGAGACTAAGAGAGAAACAAACTGTAATGAATAGTACAATATCTTGCTTATTAGTCTTTTCTCATAAAATGATCTTTTTATTTATTGGAGAGAAGGCGCAATATTTGATATTACATTTCTGCTCCTATTATAATGGAGGCTAAATAAGATATTCTAGATANGAAAAGATGTCTTCAATGGTTACCCGAAGGCATACATTCAGGGTCTTTCTAGCCATATCACAATCAATACCTCCCTCGTGATTGAAAGGTTTGCCAAGCATAAATTGGTAGATCCTAAGTGGAAAAAGATGGAAGACTTTGGCACGCTTATTTCCAACTTGGAGGATGGAGATGAATCAACATGTATGTAGTCTGATGGCGTCGATGGTATGGAAGGAACTTGGGAGGCAGACTCCGGGGAGTCTTCAAATGTTTAGGGTTAAAGTGGTCCCTTTTGTATATTTTGCTCTTTTTTGTTTTGATTTTATTGTAATTGTTATTTGTAATTGTGAATAAACTTTCATGATATATGTAAACTTTTGAGGATGGGGGCTTCCCGACCTTTTCTCTTTCATCTGGTGATTGCTAGAACGTATGAGTGATCTCACTTGTTATGAGTTGTTGAAGAGTGTGTATGTATTTCATATATACGGTCTCTATATGTCTCTTGCGGAGCTTGTCTTTGTCGGGTGTTAACATTGTACATTCATCGTGGAGCTTGTCGTTGTAGGGTGATGTTATGTCCCATTAACCATGGGCAATTGTTACACACTGCTCGCAGAGCTTGTCGCTGCCGGTGTTAGCATTGTAGTTTGGACGCATGACTATCGTTTGTAGACCCCTCACGAAGCTTGTCATTGCTAGGTATTAACATTGTTGTTTAGGCGTAGGAAGATCATTGTACATCCCTCACAGAGCTTGTCACTGTCGGGTGCCGATACGTCCTATAGGCCGCGGGAGATCGTTAGACACCCCCTACGGATCTTGTCGCTGCCTGACGTTAACGTTGTAGTTTAGACACAGGACCATCGTTTGTACACCCTTTGTTAAGCTTGTTGTTGTCGAGTATTAACGTTGTAGTTTGGGTGCAGGATGATCATTCTACACCCCTCGTGGAATTTGAGGTTGTTGAGTGTCGATATGTCCCATAGGCCACGGGCAATCATTAGACACCCCTCTCAGAGCTTGTCATTGCTGGGTGTTAACATTATAGTTTGGGCGCATAGTGATCGTTCGTACTCCCTTCATGAAGCTTGTCACTATTGGATGCCAATATGCCCATAGGCCATGGACAATTGTCATACACCCATCGCGGAGTTTGTAGCTGTCGAGTATTAACGTTGTAGTTTGGGCATAGGATAATCATTTGTACACCCCACATAGAGCTTGCCATGTGTTGATACGTCTCATAGGCCATGGGAGATGGTTAGAAATCGCTCGGAGCTTATAGCTGTTGAGTGCTAACTTTATAATGTGGGTGCATGACAATCATTTGCGCACACCTTGCAGAAGTTGTCGTTGTCTAGTACTGATACGTCTCATAGACCTCTTTTCGTAGTGTCAGTTCCCTGAGCGTGACATCGTCAATTCTCCGTGTGTGACGTCAATTGCTCGAGCGTAAAAAATAAGCAAAAAAAATATAATTAGAGAGATTTGTTTTATTTATTTATTATTACTATTTTTTACTTTTATTTTGAGGATAAATTTTCTTATTTCATTTTTAAATTATTTTTACTTTTTTAATTTTAAAAACAAATTTACTTATTTTTCAAGAACACTCAAAATATCAAAAAATGATTTTAAATATTTTTTAAAAATAACTAAACAGATTTTATTTGAAGTAACAAAACAAAATAAAAATAAAAATAAAAAACAAAAAACAAAATCATAAGTGATCCCAAAGAGCCCATATCTTATCATTGAACAACATGGAATAAATTAAAAAAAAAAAAAAGCTTCCCTCTACAAGCACAAAATAGGAATATTTCTCAGGCAACGCTTTCCTGAAAAGTTCTTTCAGTGCAACATTCATAGAGAATCAACAAAATCACTAGCAGCACATCAAAACCACTAAAATTCTCATTTTCAGTACTTTGGACAAATAATGTTCATGGAATTCAAATGCATTCTAAAGCCTATTAAAAATAACACTTATATAACAAAAACATGCTTTAAATGACCTGTAATAGTCCATTCTTAATAAATCACATCAAGTTAAACACAAAGATGACTTCTGCCTGGCTAACAGATGCTTCAACTGGCTTATTAGCTGTTGATTGCTGCACATATAATCCTCAAAAGACTTCCTCAAACACTGCAGCAACTCTACATCGCTTTCGTTCGAGCGATTGTTAAGAAGAGTGGAGAAGAGATTACTCCATAATTCAGTTTTCCAATACCTATATTTTTGCCTGAATTAAACCCATAAAAAGTTGATATTTTCTACCTTGAAATAGCTGAACTGGTCCTACTTACCTTTTGAAGGGTTTCTTAGGCTGATAATGAGAACTTCCGTCTGGATTCGCCTTTTTCTCGAGGGTCATGTATGATCCATGAAGCATCATGTGAACGATGACACAAAGGCCATAGGTGTCAACCTGGTAATCAAGACAAGTTTATATAAGCTTTTAAGTTTAGAGAATGACAAGGATCCCGGGTATGAAGAATTTGTGACCTGATACATCCAGGGTTTATTTTCCTGCATTTCCACACAGCTGAAGCCAGAAGTCCGGCAGTCGCCGGTAAACTTAGTGCCGGGAGGGAATAAGTTTAGGTCAATACCCCTTCCCCAATCAACAAGGCATAAACCCTACTAACGAATAAACATAAATGATATAAGAAACCATAGCACCAATTCCATTCAAAGAAAGGCTAGCGCTAAGTCTAAGCATGGCAATCCATCCGTCTTATTAGGGCTGTCAAAATAGCTCGTTGTTCGCAAACACTTTGAGTTTGGCTCGTTAAGAAGCTCGTGTTTGATTCATTCGCTAAACAAATAAGCCTAATTGAAACAATTTTTTTGTGTTCATATAAACGAGCCGAACACGAACAAAGATTTGTGAGTTCATGTCCGACTCGTTTTGGCTTGAAATAGTTAAAATATATATATATATATATATATATATATATTGATGAGAAGTATTTTTTGAATAATTTAATTGACTATGAAGCTACAAAGATTTATAATGAATTAAAATTGATAATTAGAAAAATAGAATAAAAATAAATTAAATTATAGTTAAACCTCGCCCCAACCCTTAACTTCCTAGTGTTGCATGACTGAGATTGTCAAAACGGTTCTTTGTTCGTGAACAACTCGTGTTCGGCTCGCTCAGCAAACGAGTTGAACACGAACAAAATTTTTGTGCTCGAAAAATAAATGAGCTGAACACGAACAGTGGTATTTTTAAACGATCCAAAAACAGTTCTTTATTCGACTCGCTCGTGTTCGGCTTCTTTACACCCCTACTTTTTACATTCAAGAAACAAATATAAAACATTGGAATTAGGGGTGTAAAAGAGTCGGGTTGAGCCACCCTCAACTTGAGCTTAAACTTGATTAGTAAATCGAGTTTCGAGCTCCAACTCGAGCTTAATTCTACATGTTCGAGCTGGCTCACGAGCCAACTTATTTATTATGAAAGAGATGAAATAATATTAATTTTGAGCTAATATTATAATAAGATGATAAATAGAATAAGGAATTAGAAGATAAACAATAGGAAATCAGTTAACATAAAACATAAAATATTAGTTTTAAATATTTCTAGTAATTTAGAGATAAAGCCTTGAATTTTAACCTATTTTGAGTATGTTTTACATTGATTATTTTTTAAAAGATTTGGCTCACAAGTTAATGATTCGAGTCGGGGTTGACTTGAGCTTGGTTGTTAGTTCATCAAGCTTCAGTCGCAAGCCACTTATCGAGTTGAGCCCGAGCTAGCTCATGAGTTGGCTTGGCTCAATTACACCCCTATTTGAGATTAACGGTTTGGGGACGAGGACAATAGAGAGGGGGAGAAGGGAACCTGATCAGCCCAATTTCCAGTTCTAGTACTGAATCCATCTGCCTTTAATTCTTCCCTGCCACACAAATAACTCGTTGCATGAGACATTAGTAAGAAACAGCCTCATTTAAAACATCCTAAGGAGTCGGCAGAAAAGAAAAAAAAAAGTATTTTTAAACAAGTGCATTTCAATATTTAGAGAGTATTGATAGCACTTGTCATTAGAGGTAACCGAGGTGCTTGCATGAGTGCTCGGGCTAACAAAACCAGGGTAAAATAACTCACATAACTTCTAGGCAAGCGTCGTTATTATTGCACTGCTTAAGGAATTTCTTGCCATAATGCAGATGATGCAGAACTAGTGCTCATACTTGGAAAACAAGGATGTACTCGTTAAAAAAAGATTAAATAAAAGTGTGCATGTGTGAAAGGTTTCTTGGCCCAGTTTTGGTAAAAGTTTGTTTCTTCAAGGTTATGAGTTTGAACCAAACATTTTACAATTTATTGCTTGTAGCTTGAATATTTCCTTGCTTAAGAGGTGCAACAAATAGCTTAACTCCATATTGCATTCTAGATTTATTACAAACCCTAACCCTAAAACATCATATACCAATGTACTTCAGGAGAAAGAAAAATAGGTGGAATACAAGAATCTTAAAAAAAGAATGGATGATAAAATCATGAAATAGATACTATCATACATAAAATTATTTAACAGCTATGCATTTTACAAACTTCAATAATTTAACTTTTAAAGTTCCTTCAATGTTTTTTGGACTAATTTTTAAAGTAACATAACTACGGAAGATTTTAGAATCGTGCATACAAAAACAATTAAATTGTGAGTTATTCTGCCACTCAGAAGGGGTATGTTTGTTGGAGCTCAATAGAGAAGTGATTTTTTGTGAGTCTAAATCGGCCATTAGAGAATTCGAACCATACTATACCTTGGAGGTGACCTCATCCTTTGGTGACTCGTCAGATGTTGAAGGTATAAGGCGAGAGGGGGAGAGTAGTGATGGTGAGAGATTGGTACAGGTGGGAAAAATGCTTTGTCCCTTTGTGTGGGAAGGATCGACTGGGAAAATGAGTAAAATAAGCCTGAATGTGGTGATAATCAAGCTCAAGAAGGGCTGAGGATGCATAGAAAGAAGAAAAGGTAGAATGAACAATGCTTTGTCCCTTTGTGTGGGAAGGATCGACTGGGAAAATGAGGAAAATAAGCCTGAATGTGGTGAGAATCAAGCTCAAGAAGGGCTGAGGGTGCATAGAAAGAAGAAAAGGTAGAATGAGGGAACAGTGCCAGCCGTTCCACTCGTGCCAACAAGTCTCTTGTCCCAACCTACCTCGACTCTTGAGACACTTACACCATCCACCTTGGAATTTGATTAGACAAGTGATATGATTCCTCTCTTCTTCTCTAACTCCCATGACCTTGACGAGGATCTCTCGCAGTAATGCAAGTCATCCTCCTGATTGTTATTTTCCTGATCAGATTGGTTCCTCACATGACATTGACCAATTTATTTAATACTCTAACATATCACCTTTATCTTAAGCATTCATTGCATCCTTGGGAGTTGTCTCTATACCCAAGTGTTGGCGGGTAACTAAAGAGGATTCAAAATGGAAAATTGTAATGTTGGAGAAACTTGGTCCTCTCGATAAGAATAGGACATGGGAGCTCGCATTGCTATCAGCAGGGAAAAAAATAGTTGGGTGCAAATAGATCTTCACAGTGAAGCAGGTCTTACAAGAAAAATTGATCGCTACAACGCACGGTTGGTGGCAAAAGAGTATAATTAGACGTATGACATCGACTACGATGAGACATTTGCACCAGTGAAAAAGTTAAACACAATCAGAACACTCATCTCTCTGACTGTGAATGGTGGATGGAGGTTGCATCAACTGGATGTAAAGAATGTGTTTCTTCATAGACATCTACTAGGAGGTGTGCATAGAGATACCCCAAGACTTTGACACGAACCAAAGAGTGGGCAAGATATGTGGATTAAGAAAATCACTGTACTGTTTGAAACAATCTCCTTGGGCTTCATTTGATAGGTTCAGAAAAAGCAATCGTAGGCATGGGCTATCACCAGATCATTGCCAGCCATACATTATTCTTTCAATGACATGGTGGTCACATTACCATTCTTGCTATATATGTGATTGATATGATTGTCACTAGCGATGATGAGAGAGATTGCTTAGATGAAGGCAAGTTTGAGAAAAAATTGAGGTGAAGGACCTGGGACAACTAAGATACTTCCTTGGAATTGAAGTAGCTAGTGAAGTAGAGGTGATTGTTCTATCTCAGAGAAAGTATGCATTATACTTGCTCACATGGACAACATGTTGGGATGCAAGCCTGTAGTTTCACAAATTGATCAAAAGAGAAAATTGAGTGTAGAGACAGAAGAGTGAGTTGATCGTGAGAGATACCAGAGGTTGGTAAGTCGTTTCATTTATCTGAGTCACACTAGTCCCGACATACCATTTACAGTAAGTGTGGCGAGTTGCTAAATGCATAATCTGAGAAAGGGTCACATGGATGCAGTATATTAAATTTTGAGGTAGCTGAAGAGTGCACCAGAGAAGGGGCTGATCTTCAGAAAGATGGACATGTAAGCATTGAGGGCTATTAAGACTCCAACTGAGCTAATTATTGTATGGATGACAGGAGATCCACATCTGGATACTGCATGTTCGTCGGGGGCAACTTGGTCACTTGGAAGAGCAAGAAATAGTCAATAGTAGTGAGGTCAACAACAGAGCGAGTATAAGACCACGGCCTTAAGAGTTGCTGAGATGATGTGTTCGAGAGCCTTGGTAGAGCTCAAGGTGGACCAATGAGCTCAAATAAACTTGTGGTGCAACAACAATTCAACGATCAACATTGCTAACCACAAGGTGCAACATGATAGAACCAAACATGTGGAGATTAATAGGTTCTTCATCAAGGAAAAGCTGAATAACGGACTACTGAAGCTAAGTCATGTAGTTACCGGAGAGCAAGTGGCTCACTGCCTCATCAAATGACTTAGCTCATTAGATTTGTCTAAGTTATGTGACAAGATGAGTTTAATGGATATCTTTTGTCTATCTTGAGGGGGAGTGTTGAGATATGTATATAATGTAAGGTTTTATTTGTAAATAGGAGAAATCTATGTCTAGGAATTTATTTGTAAATATTGTAAAGCTCTATATAAGCCCAAGAATGAAATGGGTAAGTTTTCAAGAGCAATCAATTCTTTATAGACTATCGTCACTTAGCATACATGAATAGACCAATCGAACAAGCCCATGAGGTTAAACATCTGTGCATGGCAATAGCCCTAGAGAAGCTCTGGGATCGCAGGATTAAAGATTTATTACAAGCATAGAAAAAAATTAAGTTCTCCCATTACTACATGAGAAAATGTTTATGTTAAAAAAAAAACAAAAAAGTTAGAGGTTAAGGAGACAATTGTTGACAAGAAAATAAATTCAACAAGGGGGAGGGGGGTCCTACAGCGACATAAATAGCTCATAATTGCATATAGATGAAATCCAACCATTATAAACAAAAGCGATCGAATTAATTTGGCGATACCGACAGAAATATTTTTTAAACGACAATGATGGGAGAAATCTTAGTTGTACTGTAGATTAAAACAATAATTAGGAGATACTTCAGCATTTAATCGTTAAGAAATGCAGAACATTTCAATGCTACTCAAAACCAAAATCAAATTAAGTAGCATAGGTCGTTAAAAGACAAATAGTACAAGAGAAATGTACAAATTCATGGAATCCGAGTCTTCTAAGACGCTTCAAGATAAAATGAATGAACACTTTCATTAGACATGTTTACTTTATCTATACAGTATCAAAAATAAAGTTTTTAGAAGCTTTAGAAAAGTGTCCCAATATCATTTCACCAGATCCCTCAGTAACATTTTCTCCAAGTAGTTCTGCTCAATTTCCATGATCAAAGAATGCAGTCACTATGTCGTCTATAAAGATTTAAAACTTCGAACTAAAATTTAAAACAGAAAAACCAAGTGTTACGAGCATTCTAAACAAGTGGAAAGGGGTAAAGAGCTTCAGTTTCTTCATTTGTACCATTCCAAATCCTCGAGTGGTACCAGGATTTGTAGANACTGAGATTGTCAAAACGGTTCTTTGTTCGTGAACAACTCGTGTTCGGCTCGCTCAGCAAACGAGTTGAACACGAACAAAATTTTTGTGCTCGAAAAATAAATGAGCTGAACACGAACAGTGGTATTTTTAAACGATCCAAAAACAGTTCTTTATTCGACTCGCTCGTGTTCGGCTTCTTTACACCCCTACTTTTTACATTCAAGAAACAAATATAAAACATTGGAATTAGGGGTGTAAAAGAGTCGGGTTGAGCCACCCTCAACTTGAGCTTAAACTTGATTAGTAAATCGAGTTTCGAGCTCCAACTCGAGCTTAATTCTACATGTTCGAGCTGGCTCACGAGCCAACTTATTTATTATGAAAGAGATGAAATAATATTAATTTTGAGCTAATATTATAATAAGATGATAAATAGAATAAGGAATTAGAAGATAAACAATAGGAAATCAGTTAACATAAAACATAAAATATTAGTTTTAAATATTTCTAGTAATTTAGAGATAAAGCCTTGAATTTTAACCTATTTTGAGTATGTTTTACATTGATTATTTTTTAAAAGATTTGGCTCACAAGTTAATGATTCGAGTCGGGGTTGACTTGAGCTTGGTTGTTAGTTCATCAAGCTTCAGTCGCAAGCCACTTATCGAGTTGAGCCCGAGCTAGCTCATGAGTTGGCTTGGCTCAATTACACCCCTATTTGAGATTAACGGTTTGGGGACGAGGACAATAGAGAGGGGGAGAAGGGAACCTGATCAGCCCAATTTCCAGTTCTAGTACTGAATCCATCTGCCCTTAATTCTTCTCTGCCACACAAATAACTCGTTGCATGAGACATTAGTAAGAAACAGCCTCATTTAAAACATCCTAAGGAGTCGGCAGAAAAGAAAAAAAAAAGTATTTTTAAACAAGTGCATTTCAATATTTAGAGAGTATTGATAGCACTTGTCATTAGAGGTAACCGAGGTGCTTGCATGAGTGCTCGGGCTAACAAAACCAGGGTAAAATAACTCACATAACTTCTAGGCAAGCGTCGTTATTATTGCACTGCTTAAGGAATTTCTTGCCATAATGCAGATGATGCAGAACTAGTGCTCATACTTGGAAAACAAGGATGTACTCGTTAAAAAAAGATTAAATAAAAGTGTGCATGTGTGAAAGGTTTCTTGGCCCAGTTTTGGTAAAAGTTTGTTTCTTCAAGGTTATGAGTTTGAACCAAACATTTTACAATTTATTGCTTGTAGCTTGAATATTTCCTTGCTTAAGAGGTGCAACAAATAGCTTAACTCCATATTGCATTCTAGATTTATTACAAACCCTAACCCTAAAACATCATATACCAATGTACTTCAGGAGAAAGAAAAATAGGTGGAATACAAGAATCTTAAAAAAAGAATGGATGATAAAATCATGAAATAGATACTATCATACATAAAATTATTTAACAGCTATGCATTTTACAAACTTCAATAATTTAACTTTTAAAGTTCCTTCAATGTTTTTTGGACTAATTTTTAAAGTAACATAACTACGGAAGATTTTAGAATCGTGCATACAAAAACAATTAAATTGTGAGTTATTCTGCCACTCAGAAGGGGTATGTTTGTTGGAGCTCAATAGAGAAGTGATTTTTTGTGAGTCTAAATCGGCCATTAGAGAATTCGAACCATACTATACCTTGGAGGTGACCTCATCCTTTGGTGACTCGTCAGATGTTGAAGGTATAAGGCGAGAGGGGGAGAGTAGTGATGGTGAGAGATTGGTACAGGTGGGAAAAATGCTTTGTCCCTTTGTGTGGGAAGGATCGACTGGGAAAATGAGTAAAATAAGCCTGAATGTGGTGATAATCAAGCTCAAGAAGGGCTGAGGATGCATAGAAAGAAGAAAAGGTAGAATGAACAATGCTTTGTCCCTTTGTGTGGGAAGGATCGACTGGGAAAATGAGGAAAATAAGCCTGAATGTGGTGAGAATCAAGCTCAAGAAGGGCTGAGGGTGCATAGAAAGAAGAAAAGGTAGAATGAGGGAACAGTGCCAGCCGTTCCACTCGTGCCAACAAGTCTCTTGTCCCAACCTACCTCGACTCTTGAGACACTTACACCATCCACCTTGGAATTTGATTAGACAAGTGATATGATTCCTCTCTTCTTCTCTAACTCCCATGACCTTGACGAGGATCTCTCGCAGTAATGCAAGTCATCCTCCTGATTGTTATTTTCCTGATCAGATTGGTTCCTCACATGACATTGACCAATTTATTTAATACTCTAACATATCACCTTTATCTTAAGCATTCATTGCATCCTTGGGAGTTGTCTCTATACCCAAGTGTTGGCGGGTAACTAAAGAGGATTCAAAATGGAAAATTGTAATGTTGGAGAAACTTGGTCCTCTCGATAAGAATAGGACATGGGAGCTCGCATTGCTATCAGCAGGGAAAAAAATAGTTGGGTGCAAATAGATCTTCACAGTGAAGCAGGTCTTACAAGAAAAATTGATCGCTACAACGCACGGTTGGTGGCAAAAGAGTATAATTAGACGTATGACATCGACTACGATGAGACATTTGCACCAGTGAAAAAGTTAAACACAATCAGAACACTCATCTCTCTGACTGTGAATGGTGGATGGAGGTTGCATCAACTGGATGTAAAGAATGTGTTTCTTCATAGACATCTACTAGGAGGTGTGCATAGAGATACCCCAAGACTTTGACACGAACCAAAGAGTGGGCAAGATATGTGGATTAAGAAAATCACTGTACTGTTTGAAACAATCTCCTTGGGCTTCATTTGATAGGTTCA
>JXCR01116137.1:164722-175968 GCA_002079205.1 Phalaenopsis hybrid cultivar
TTCCATTTTTAATTGCACTTTCTGTCTTGCCGCATTATTTTTATAAGCTAAAATTTGAAACGGCGGTTTGAAATGCGGTCACGGGAAGCAGCCAAATGCGAATTTCGGAACTCTGCTCCGAAAGCGGACGGGAACGCTGAAACAAACGCTTCCTTGTTTCAAAAGAGATAATAAAAAAGAAGTCTAGTCTGATTGGAATCATGTTTATTAGTATATATTATAAGTTACAAATGATTTCATTTCATTTCATTAGGGAAGATATTGATGCAATTAAGCATGAGTTGGGTAGGATGAATTTTATGATGGAAGTTGAAGAACTCTTTAGGTGTTGGAGGAGTCTTGAGCGTGGAGTCTACAAGAGATCATTTATAGTTTGTTTAATTGTTCTCCTTTTGCGGAAATAAGACTAGGAGTCGAGACGTCCAATATGATTTTGAGGTTGATGATGTGTATTTGTGTTGTGAGTGTTAGCATACATTAATGTTATGACTGATGATAAGTAATGAAGTCGATGGATGTTAGGGCCGATATCAATTGGGTGAATCAACTTATTAGATATTGGCATTTGTCAAACTTGTTAACAATAAAAGACAATAAGATTAATCAGCATTAGTGTTGGTGTTGGAGTTGGTATTGATGTTGATTGCATGCATCGGCTTTTTATGCGATGGCATGCATAGACACGATAGACAATGACTTATGGGGGGTATCAATATAATAGAAGTGAAAGTCATCTGGAGTTATAGTTAGGGAAACGTGGTTAGAAGACTGTCATTAGGCAATAAAGGTTAGAAGATTATAGTTGAGTGATGATTTAAGGGATATTAGTAGGCGACATTGGTCATGAGATAATATCCAATGATGGTTTTAGGCTAGATTAAAACAATGCTTGAAAGTAGATCGTTATCAAAGGAGTGTATTATGAAGATTATAATTCCGCGACGATGGTCAGAAGATTGTAGTTGGGTGATGATAGTTGGTTAGAAGATCATAGTTTGACAATGATGATCAGGCAACGGTGATTTGATTGTGACAAGCAAAAAATGCTAAAATGATGGAAAAGGCCAAGCGGCACCATACCGAAGATGGAGGTCGAATGAAAATGATGTAATACTAGAGGAAGGACGACGATGGTCCAACAATGATGGTCAAGCGACAACCACTCAAATACAAAGGCCAGGTGGAGCTCTAGAATTCCTCAAGTTCTAAGCCCTTTCCAATCCATAGACGGCCATTAAATCTAGAGAACAAACGTCTATATATAAATTTATAATGACATTTTAACTCGGCCAAAATTTTAAAATACTTTATTAGACTACTAATATAATATTTTTTTACACATTTGAGTACCTTAATGATGTTAAAATTAAGTGATATTGGCTTTTGAATTTGCCTTATCGAGGTGCTAGATTGGTTACAAGAGTGAAAGAATTNGCACAAAGCTAATATAAGCGTGTATCCGTGAACATTTATAAGCGTGAATATAAGTGTGCATCCGTTAATATAAGTGCCTATCCAACATTTATATGGCTCACAACTTAGTAGTTCCCTATTATGAACTTTATGACTAACTAATGCTTCTGAAACAACTATCTAGAATCAACATGACCATATAAAATCACAATTTTGAACTACGACTTCTACAACAAATTGATGTTATAGTAACTGTCCATGACATTCATGGCGGGCTAATGCATTCATAGCAATTGACTACAGTCTTTGCGGTTCGTTACATCTATATTAATGAACTACTATTATACATCAACTTTATAATTCTTTTTCAAATTCAGGAGAGGTGTAAACTATATCGTTATAATTATATAGTATATTATTTTAATTGAGCTAGACACCATAGTTTTTTTCCTTTCCAAGGTTTTTCACATAAGAATTCAAGTTGTATTCTTTTTCTTGTTACTCTTTTCTTTGTATGTATGTTGGATCTTCGTCATACACTGAGATGTGAATTCATTATTCTACAGTCGTGAATCTTCTGACACGTAACATAAGTATATAGAGCATTTGATAAACTATTTGCTGAACAACAAACAAGCCCGTTCTTGAACATTAACTAGCGATATGGACTACGTTCAAATTTGATTTTTTTTACATTCAAGTTAAAAAAAAAAGTTAAAATTGCTTATTGACTAATTTGAACAAACATGATCGAGTATTAATCGAGTGGAGTTCGAGTTGTTCATCAAGTGCACCGGTTCATTACAATCCTAGTTTTGAATAAAAAAAAATGTTTTTTTATTATTGATTTGAAAACCATACAAGAAGATGTTCAAGATTCAATGATTCAACTAAAATCATTTAATATAATTTAAATAATATAATGATTTTATGGATTCAATAAATAATATTTTAATTTAATATACTCCACGTTTGAATATTTCAAAAAACTCTAAATCAAAATTTTGAAAATTGACCTTTTCTAACTTTTAATTTAAATCTTTTTCTTTCTAGCCACCCGATCAATAACAAAAGACAAAAGTTAGACAATATTAAAACCATCCGGCTCATTAAAAACAAGACTAACTTGCTAGTTTTACCCAAATTTTAGCTAATTCATTCCTTATCCCATGCAAAAACGGTTTTGGGCTTGAACTGAACCTATAGAATGGTTGGTTCATTGCAGAACAGATAAAAAAATCAGATTAGAATAGAATCGGTCGAACTTGTCTGTCAAGTTCGATTTTTAAAACCATGTTCCAAATTTTAATCAAGACCATATTATAACTTGATTTCTCAAATCATAACTTGACAAAAATAATTGTTGTAGTTTTCAACCATGAATGGTTTGCTAGTTTATCATAAATTTTCATTATTATTCTGCCTTAACAATTGCTCATCTTGATTTATAAGAAGAAAGTGATCTAATTTCATTATGTCATCCCAAGATTATTACATCACATTCTCAGTCATAGAAGTGAGCCTCTTAATTATAATGAAATGCAAAATTAATACAAATAAATTAAACATAAATCGTAAGATATCACCACATTAATCAAATTAAAGTATGTTGATCTGATCTTAACCAACTAGTGCCCGATGACAACATCATTCCATTCTTCTTAAACTTTAATGCTAACGTATAGATGGCACTATAAAATATACTTTGTTATGTGCTCAAATTAAAAAAAAAAAAAAATTAAAAAATACTAAAAAAATCATATGAATCCATTGGTTGAATAAAAGGCTGCAACTTGGTTGATTAAAGTTGTAAAGCATGCACGTTTGATATCCAAAACCTGAATTAGAGACATTTTAGTTGAAAGTAAGATGACTTGTATATGTTGGCTTGTGATTGTAGTAAGTATTGTCAATTAAGTGCCATCAATGAGACAAAATGTAGCCACGAAGTACGAAGATGGGGCTTAGTGTTCTTCTTTCTTGAACAAACCAAATTATAGCACTTGTAAGCACCGAAAAGATTTTTTTTTTTTTTTTGTTTTGTGGATGAGACCACTCTTCTCTATCTCTTTATCCTTGACCCGACCCGCCATTATGTAGATTTTTAAGCTCCGAAATATGGTAAAAAAATTGACCCAATTTATATTTAACCCGCTAATATGTAAAATAATATTTTATTAAATTTAGAATTTGATTTATATTTCACACATTAGGGGTTCTGCGCAAGTACACATATCGTTTCAAGTAATATATGTTTTCTTAAAGACCCCATGTATCGATCCCACAGAGAATTAAGGTAAGAAATCCCTTAGGCTAATTCTAGTTTACTATTATCAGACCTTAGTTTGGAAGACCGATTAAGATGATTTTTCTAATAACTTTTCCTAGATGAAAATATTAAATCCAAAGATAACTTTTTTAGATATAAAGATAAAATTTCAGAATAAATTGGTTTGGAGAATTTTGAGATATTAAAGACTACCCTTTGCATGTAATGACCTAGATAATGTGAAGGAATGAATGCTTAAAATATAATGTTTTCAGTGGCAAATAGGAGCATACATATTCTTTACCCCCTTCTGGTGCTAGCAAATAACATTGAGTAACTTAATGTCGATTCCTTAACATCTCGATTCCACATCGGTGTTATCTAACCTCTCATCTCTAGATGCCCCTAGCCCATGCCACCATGATGGTCGAATCCCAACGTCAGGGCACTAAACCTTAAGCCAAATTGATAAGAATCTAGTCTGCCACTCTAGAACTAACCAATACTTCACCCATCAAAACTTACCTCCCTATTTATTTGCACTCCCCCTTAAGTTATCGCAATGAACCTACCTAGAATGAAGTGTGGTATACACTAGTTTGGTGAAATCATAGCTCTTTCGGGTCATTATGTTTCACAATGAATTTTAACCCACAAGTGATCAGTTTGCAAAGTCAATTAAAAGCCGGTGAAAGTACCATCACATTAATTAAATAAGAGAATGTTTAAGCAAATCTAAATTCTTAAACATGCATTTATTTCATTGCAGAAGAAAAGTAAAATGAAGATAATTGCAAAAGCAGTAAAAGGATTGATAGAATTAAGTAATAAATTATGTGTCAACAAGGAACATTTGTCTACCTACCCTCTTTCGAATGTATATGTATGCTTAGTATTCTATTAGTTTTATGTAACTATCTGTCACCTAATAGCATCTAATGGAAACAAATTATTAAATTATATTTTCTTAAAAGTTGCATTACCGCTTAAATTATTTTATTAGTCAACCGATCAATGTGAGTACACTCAAGCTGTACGATCACCGCTCTCCCGAGTCTCAGTTTCATTTACAACAAATTTTAACATAACATATTGTCACTTAAATTATGTCAATGAAGCAAATGAGATATTACTCATCGCATGAAAATAAAAATAATTCTATCATAAAACAAATTTTCCTACACATGCCACTACTTCATATTAAAAGAAAAAAAATTAAAAAAACTATTTAAAAAGTATGGATAAAACACAATAGGAAACCTTGTTTAAATCAAAGAAAATCCACTAGAAAATATATACAACAATTACAAGGAAATGAAGAATACAAAACTTAGCTTTTTCCCTCTGAAAGAAAGAAGAAAAATCTCTCCAACAAAGTTTTATGTTGATCCATGCGTTGCTCATACTTCCCTACTCATCTCTCAAAACCCCTTACCAATCTCTCCAGAAAATGACAAAATCTACATCTCCATAAAGTTAAGCCAAACTGATCCTAAAACACTTCCTGATTTCATCTATAGACTCCTCTAATTACTTCCTAATTTCTCCTTATGAGAGGCACCAACCCCTCTATTTAAAAGGAAATAAAAACCCCTTCTTTCTCCAAGAGACACGTCTCTTCATCCAAAAGACACATCCTTTCATTCCAAGAGACATTTCTCTTCATTCAAATGCTTTTCAAAGTGTCTAAATTCTTTAAATCACTTCATGGGGCGTGCAAGTTGTCCAGAAGCTTCCAGAACATCCTAGAATGACCCAGAATCGCCCAAAAGCCGTCCAATAACTGTCTCGGGCGCTACAACACCACCCTGCTCGTAGCTTCACCGTCTCTCCCAGTTTCACTCCGTATCAGCTCTGTTTCGCCTCGTTTCAGGTTCGTTGCGCTCCAGATTGGTACACCTATAAGATAGACATGAAAACAATCTTTCTTTAAAGTGTAATTTCATTCAAAAACATGGAATAAACTTAGAGGAGATTAAGCATGAAAAATCATATCGAAATGTGCCAGATCATAATTTTCTTCTTTGCTCAATTTGGCTTAAATTTGTATCATTTTTGCTTCATTTTCACCAAAAGTCCATTTCTTGTTTCTGAAGACAAAAATATGCAAAATAACTTTCTTTAAAATGTAATATCATTAAAAATGTGCATAAAATGAGCATGAAATGTACACTAAAAATAAGTAATTTTCAGGTGGATCAATCCTCCCTCCTCTCCTCTCTATTGTTTCTTCTTATGAAATCCATACAAAGGAGAATTACATGATTATATAACGAAGTATTCATTTTCTAATATTAATTATCAACCATAATTGAAGACTTTATAGCCTATAATATAGAGTTTTATTGGTTATTTATGACAGTCTTCATGTAAGACTTCATGATAGTCTCTATTTACATTTTTACGATAATATGTATCTAAGATTTGTGAAATCTCTAACTAAGATTTTATTGTAGCCATCAAATTTAAAATCAAAATTAAATATAATTCAAGATAATTAATGAAACAAGTCTCCACACTCAATATTCCCTCACGTAGTGTCTTAATTTTTAATGTATTGTCCTAAAAATTATGTTTAAAAAACTTCCATCTACACCTCTATGTCATTAATTGCAAAGGCATCTTGTGACTTTTTATACCTTATTCTTTTAAAAGAAAACATGCCAATTGTTGTCTTATTTTTCTATTAATATTTTATTCTAAATTTTCACCAAGTATCTAATGCTCACTTATATCTTAGAAGCTCCTATATGACCAAAAAAATTTATTTTGCATAGCTTTCTTGAAATCATGATAGTAGATGCAATAAAAACATATAATTATTTTAAGACATAATGTTGTATTTTTAACATCTTTCTTGCTTATGAGAGCTACCAAATATAGTTGTTAAGTTCAACATGTCAGCATATAATATTATATTTTGTATGCAGGCTGCCTTTGAGGCCTTTGTAGCACTCAATTAGATTAGGAAGAAGCTAGGTTTCCCCCTTTATGCTCAAGCCAAAGGCGCTAGAAGAGTTCCGCCCCCTTTTCCCATGCGGAGTCACAGGCCTCAACCCCCTAATCTAAGGCAATCAATGACCGATGCCAGTGAGTTCCTGCACAAATCTTGCACTATACATANTCAGGCTTGATTTTTCAGAATTACCTTGCTTTGGATTCAGATTTGCGATCGGAAAGATTTGTGGAGTTTGATAAAGGAGGAAACCAGAAGCCAATCTCTCTTCACAGCTTCTTCAATGAAAGGCCAGAGAAGATTGAAGANCATCAATGAGACAAAATGTAGCCACGAAGTACGAAGATGGGGCTTAGTGTTCTTCTTTCTTGAACAAACCAAATTATAGCACTTGTAAGCACCGAAAAGATTTTTTTTTTTGTTTTGTTTTGTGGATGAGACCACTCTTCTCTATCTCTTTATCCTTGACCCGACCCGCCATTATGTAGATTTTTAAGCTCCGAAATATGGTAAAAAAATTGACCCAATTTATATTTAACCCGCTAATATGTAAAATAATATTTTATTAAATTTAGAATTTGATTTATATTTCACACATTAGGGGTTCTGCGCAAGTACACATATCGTTTCAAGTAATATATGTTTTCTTAAAGACCCCATGTATCGATCCCACAGAGAATTAAGGTAAGAAATCCCTTAGGCTAATTCTAGTTTACTATTATCAGACCTTAGTTTGGAAGACCGATTAAGATGATTTTTCTAATAACTTTTCCTAGATGAAAATATTAAATCCAAAGATAACTTTTTTAGATATAAAGATAAAATTTCAGAATAAATTGGTTTGGAGAATTTTGAGATATTAAAGACTACCCTTTGCATGTAATGACCTAGATAATGTGAAGGAATGAATGCTTAAAATATAATGTTTTCAGTGGCAAATAGGAGCATACATATTCTTTACCCCCTTCTGGTGCTAGCAAATAACATTGAGTAACTTAATGTCGATTCCTTAACATCTCGATTCCACATCGGTGTTATCTAACCTCTCATCTCTAGATGCCCCTAGCCCATGCCACCATGATGGTCGAATCCCAACGTCAGGGCACTAAACCTTAAGCCAAATTGATAAGAATCTAGTCTGCCACTCTAGAACTAACCAATACTTCACCCATCAAAACTTACCTCCCTATTTATTTGCACTCCCCCTTAAGTTATCGCAATGAACCTACCTAGAATGAAGTGTGGTATACACTAGTTTGGTGAAATCATAGCTCTTTCGGGTCATTATGTTTCACAATGAATTTTAACCCACAAGTGATCAGTTTGCAAAGTCAATTAAAAGCCGGTGAAAGTACCATCACATTAATTAAATAAGAGAATGTTTAAGCAAATCTAAATTCTTAAACATGCATTTANAAATAAATTGGTTTGGAGAATTTTGAGATATTAAAGACTACCCTTTGCGTGTAATGACCTAGATAATGTGAAGGAATGAATGCTTAAAAATATAATGTTTTCAGTGACAAATAGGAGCATACATATTCTTTACCCCATTCTGGTGCTAGCAAATAACATTGACTAACTTAATGTTGTTTCCTTAACATCTCGATTCCACATCAGTGTTATCTAACCTCTCATCTCTAGATGCCCTAGCCCATGCCACCATGATGGTCGAATCCCAACGTCAGGGCGCTAAACCTTAAGCCAAATTGATAAGAATCTAGTCTGTCACTCTAGAACTAACCAATACTTCACCCATCAAAACTTACCTCTCTATTTATTTGCACTCCCCCTTACGTTATCGCAATGACTCTGCCTAGAATGAAGTGTGGTATACACTAGTTTGGTGAAATCATAGCCCTTCCGGGTCATTATGTTTCACAACGAATTTTAACCTCACAAGTGATCAGTTTGCAAAGTCAATTAAAAGTCGGTGAAAGTACCATCACATTAATTAAATAAGAGAATGTTTAAGCAAATCTAAATTCTTAAACATGCATTTATTTCATTGCAGAAGAAAAGTAAAATGAAGATAATTGCAAAAGCAGTAAAAGGATTGATAGAATTAAGTAATAAATTATGTGTCAACAAGGAACATTTGTCTACCTACCCTCTTTCGAATGTATATGTATGCTTAGTATTCTATTAGTTTTATGTAACTATCTGTCACCTAATAGCATCTAATGGAAACAAATTATTAAATTATATTTTCTTAAAAGTTGCATTACCGCTTAAATTATTTTATTAGTCAACCGATCAATGTGAGTACACTCAAGCTGTACGATCACCGCTCTCCCGAGTCTCAGTTTCATTTACAACAAATTTTAACATAACATATTGTCACTTAAATTATGTCAATGAAGCAAATGAGATATTACTCATCGCATGAAAATAAAAATAATTCTATCATAAAACAAATTTTCCTACACATGCCACTACTTCATATTAAAAGAAAAAAAATTAAAAAAACTATTTAAAAAGTATGGATAAAACACAATAGGAAACCTTGTTTAAATCAAAGAAAATCCACTAGAAAATATATACAACAATTACAAGGAAATGAAGAATACAAAACTTAGCTTTTTCCCTCTGAAAGAAAGAAGAAAAATCTCTCCAACAAAGTTTTATGTTGATCCATGCGTTGCTCATACTTCCCTACTCATCTCTCAAAACCCCTTACCAATCTCTCCAGAAAATGACAAAATCTACATCTCCATAAAGTTAAGCCAAACTGATCCTAAAACACTTCCTGATTTCATCTATAGACTCCTCTAATTACTTCCTAATTTCTCCTTATGAGAGGCACCAACCCCTCTATTTAAAAGGAAATAAAAACCCCTTCTTTCTCCAAGAGACACGTCTCTTCATCCAAAAGACACATCCTTTCATTCCAAGAGACATTTCTCTTCATTCAAATGCTTTTCAAAGTGTCTAAATTCTTTAAATCACTTCATGGGGCGTGCAAGTTGTCCAGAAGCTTCCAGAACATCCTAGAATGACCCAGAATCGCCCAAAAGCCGTCCAATAACTGTCTCGGGCGCTACAACACCACCCTGCTCGTAGCTTCACCGTCTCTCCCAGTTTCACTCCGTATCAGCTCTGTTTCGCCTCGTTTCAGGTTCGTTGCGCTCCAGATTGGTACACCTATAAGATAGACATGAAAACAATCTTTCTTTAAAGTGTAATTTCATTCAAAAACATGGAATAAACTTAGAGGAGATTAAGCATGAAAAGTCATATCGAAATGTGCCAGATCATAATTTTCTTCTTTGCTCAATTTGGCTTAAATTTGTATCATTTTTGCTTCATTTTCACCAAAAGTCCATTTCTTGTTTCTGAAGACAAAAATATGCAAAATAACTTTCTTTAAAATGTAATATCATTAAAAATGTGCATAAAATGAGCATGAAATGTACACTAAAAATAAGTAATTTTCAGGTGGATCAATCCTCCCTCCTCTCCTCTCTATTGTTTCTTCTTATGAAATCCATACAAAGGAGAATTACATGATTATATAACGAAGTATTCATTTTCTAATATTAATTATCAACCATAATTGAAGACTTTATAGCTTATAATATAGAGTTTTATTGGTTATTTATGACAGTCTTCATGTAAGACTTCATGATAGTCTCTATTTACATTTTTACGATAATATGTATCTAAGATTTATGAAATCTCTAACTAAGATTTTATTGTAGCCATCAAATTTAAAATCAAAATTAAATATAATTCAAGATAATTAATGAAACAAGTCTCCACACTCAATATTCCCTCACGTAGTGTCTTAATTTTTAATGTATTGTCCTAAAAATTATGTTTAAAAAACTTCCATCTACACCTCTATGTCATTAATTGCAAAGGCATCTTGTGACTTTTTATACCTTATTCTTTTAAAAGAAAACATGCCAATTGTTGTCTTATTTTTCTATTAATATTTTATTCTAAATTTTCACCAAGTATCTAATGCTCACTTATATCTTAGAAGCTCCTATATGACCAAAAAAATTTATTTTGCATAGCTTTCTTGAAATCANGTGAAATCTCTAACTAAGATTTTATTGTAGCCATCAAATTTAAAATCAAAATCAAATATAATTCAAGATAATTAATGAAACAAGTCTCCACACTCAATATTCCCTCACGTAGTGTCTTAATTTTTAATGTATTGTCCTAAAAATTATGTTTAAAAAACTTCCATCTACACCTCTATGTCATTAATTGCAAAGGCATCTTGTGACTTTTTATACCTTATTCTTTTAAAAGAAAACATGTCAATTGTTGTCTTATTTTTCTAATAATATTTTATTCTAAAATTTCACCAAGTATGTAATGCTCACTTATATCTTAGAAGCTCCTATATGACCAAAAAAATTTATTTTGCATAGCTTTCTTGAAATCATGATAGTAGATGCAATAAAAACATATAATTATTTTAAGACATAATGTTGTATTTTTAACATCTTTCTTGCTTATGAGAGCTACCAAATATAGTTGTTAAGTTCAACATGTCAGCATATAATATTATATTTTGTATGCAGGCTGCCTTTGAGGCCTTTGTAGCACTCAATTAGATTAGGAAGAAGCTAGGTTTCCCCCTTTATGCTC
>JXCR01116137.1:191096-228990 GCA_002079205.1 Phalaenopsis hybrid cultivar
TATATATATAATTTCAGCATGCAATTGAAATATACTTCAAATCAATTCTGGTTATATCAATCATGCGTTCACAAGGTCACTAAAAATCTTATGAAAAATCCTTTCTTTTTTTTTTAACATTCATACCATTTTCACTAATAATATTATTAGCAATAATCCCTTTCATAACAGAGCTCCTTACATAAAGCAAAATTGATACTCCAAAACTTGTGTAATTTTTTAAAGTCCACGTTCATTACTCTTGTACATAAATTTCTACTGTGTAATTCATAAATATGATTACTCTATATACTTGGCACAATCTTGATCATCTTTCTCGTATTTAAATATTATTCCAAATAGCTTGTTCTCCAACTAGTTGGCATCTTCTTAGTTTTCAAAACTACATAAAAGGAATTTATTAACCACTATCAGCCTAAAGTTAACAGTTATGTATCTTCATCAAAGCTAACTTTACACAAATTTTTAAGAACGCTTTACAACATGTCTCTTTATTTTACTTAGTTTACTCTTCCAATATAATTTCTTAAAATTCTAATATAATAATATATTAAAATAACATTTTCAAATTTCCTTGAAATCTTCATATTTAACAAAGATCATATTATCTTTGCTTCTAATACATCTTACTTGGGTAAAGTCTCTAAATCGTTCATCCATTGCTTTCTGCTATTCTACATGTTCCTTTGTGTGTGTGTGTGTGTGTGTGTGTGTGTGTTTTACGCGGACTGCAACCCTACTAAAACTCTCTCTTATAATAATAATAAAACTCAATAATATTTAATTTTTGTCAAACTTAATAATTAAATAAGATCATATTATATTTGCTTCAATTACATCTAAACTGCGTAAAGTCTACATATCGTTTATGNTAAAACTCAATAATATTTAATTTTTATCAAACTTCATAATTAAATAAGATCATATTATATTTGCTTCAATTACATCTAAACTGCGTAAAGTCTACATATCGTTTATGCAATGTCTTAGCTATTTTTCATATGTTATTTCTCCTTTAATACCAAGCTCACTATAAAAACAGTCAAAAATATTTTTCATTTTCACTTTGATCACTACATTCTTAGTAAAACTGCCTCTTATAANAATCGTTTATGCAATGTCTTAGCTATTTTACATATGTTATTTCTCCTTTAATATCAAGCTCAATATAAAAACAGTCAAAAATATTTTTCATTTTCACTTTGATCACTACATTCTTAGTAAAACTGCCTCTTATAATAATATAATATTAAGTAATATTTAATTCCTATCGCACGACAACAGTATATCTCTTTTCCGTAATAATACTATCTACATCCTAGCTTCATCAACAAAGTACTCATACCAAGTTTTGTGATAATGTTCTTATTAGAATTAGCCATCATATTTCATANTCGACAACAGTATATCTCTTTTCCGTAATAATACTATCTACATCCTGGCTTCATCAACAAAGTACTCATACCAAGTTTTGTGATAATGTTCTTATTAGAATTAGCCATCATATTTCATAATCTATGTTAACCCCAATCCATGATATATTTAGCTCAACTAAGGAATTTCAATGAATTTCAATTTGCCTCTCCAAAAATATCTGCCTAGAAAGTATAACAATTTCTCAAATTTTAAATTTCACTATCATATTCCTTAGCAATATTTAAATTGTATTATCAAACTCTCTACTTGAATCATCTTTTAATCTTTAAAACTTACATATTCTATATATCTATATATATATATATATATATATATTCTAATAAATATAAAAAAATAAAATTGTGATTTTGACTTCACTTTTGTTATTATGTGCCCCTTTTTGTTTATTAAAAGGATGCTACTACAAGACAATAGGATACTGTCAAATCAAGCATTGCTAATCTCATTGAATTTTTATCATATACTCCATACAAACCTCATTTTAGTAAATCCATTTAAATCATCCTGAATACATATCCGTTTCTTTTATCAAACATGTTTTAGTTATTCATTTATCTCTTTAAAAATATAATTTTAACTATATTTTAATCTAACTTAAGCTTTATAAACAACAACTACATTTCTAACGTCTTCGGGAATAATTATCCTAACAACAAAAATTCTATCACTAAATATACCACCAATCCCATTTTTCTTGCTAGCATTTTAAATATATAAAAACTTATAAGATTCCCCGGTATCCTTTAGTTATTCTTGTTTCCATTTATTTTCATATTCATCCTCTAATAATTAAATCCATTATATCCACATATTCTCATCTTCCCATTAAAAGTTCCCAAAATTCATATAGAAAATGTAATCTTAGTTAAAGCCTTAGCAAATATTAATTTTTTATTTTACCATAATCAAGTTAAACTATGGTGCATCGATTCATTTANAAATTATATCCATTTAAATCATCCTGAATACATATCCGTTTCTTTTATCAAACATGTTTTAGTTATTCATTTATCTCTTTAAAAATATAATTTTAACTATATTTTAATCTAACTTAAGCTTTATAAACAACAACTACATTTCTAATGTCTTCGGGGATAATTATCCTAACAACAAAAATCGTATCACTAAACATACCACCGATCCCATTTTTCTTGCTAGCATTTTAAATATATAAAAACTTATAAGATTCCCCGGTATCCTTTAGTTATTCTTGTTTCCATTTATTTTCATATTCATCCTCTAATAATTAAATCCATTATATCCACATATTCTCATCTTCCCATTAAAAGTTCCCAAAATTCATATAGAAAATGTAATCTTAGTTTAAAGCCTTAGCAAATATTAATTTTTTATTTTACCATAATCAACTTAAACTATGGTGCATCGATTCATTCATTTAGGGGGAACATCATAATCAATCATTACCAACTTTGTCATCATAATCATGTTAAGTTATATCACTTCACTTATAATTAACATTCCACAAACTCTTATCTATTTAATGTCCTGACACGAGGAAATTCAAAATTTAGCATTGCATTTTGTAAAAAGATCCCCTAAAAATCTCAGTGCCTCTTGCCACTTTACAGTTCTCACAGGACCCAACTAAACAGACGTAGTCAAAAAGATTTCTGAAACCTCAGAAGGCAGGAAAAATTACAGCTATGATGCGAAGACACCGAAGAGAGAGAGAGAAAATGTGCTTCTGTTCTCCTGGTTGATTGTTCTATAAACGATAACATTTTCTATTTTCTCCAGCAAATTAGTTCCAGTTAATACAAACTTAATTTATTCATCAGATAAAACAAATAATTTTCATTAGCTTCTTATGAAATTAATATAACGGAAAATTTAAGTATTCAGCTGCGATTATCAATCTGGATTTTAAGACGAGCGTTGGAAGATAAAAAATAATGAAATATTATCATTGAATTAGATGTTGCCGCTTAAAAGAAATTAAAAAAAGATATTTTTATGAGCAAACTTCAAGATTTTAAGATTTGGGATATTCATAAAGAAACTAATTCTATGTGGGATAAAGTAACAAGCACTATTAAATAGTGGTAAAAAATGTACTAAGTAGAATTAAAAGGAAAAATTTTTATAAATAAAAATAGTAAGCGGTGAAATAATAATCTGCAAGAAAAAATAAAACATAAGAAATTATTTTATAAAAATTAGTTTAAATGTAAAAAGTTAAAGAATTGGAAAAAAAAATATAATGTGGCCCTAGAGAATCTAGGAAAATTATTTATGATGCTAACAATTTTTTTTTTAGTGATTTTTATAATAGATTAGATACAAAAGAGAGTAAAAAATATATGTATAAACTAGTCGAACAAAGAGAAAAGAAAAGTAAAGATTAAATTCAAGTAAAATGTACTAAAGATGAAAATCAAAAAAATATTTTTCTCAGATGAAGATATTCAACATAGATGGGTGAGATATTTTGATAAACTTTTTAATGAAGATTTTGAAAATACGATGGACTTTAATGATCTTAATATTATTAATAATAATAAAACTTTTTATTTTTATCGTTGCATTAATAAGAGGAGAGATAAGGAGAATTTAAAGAAAATAAAAAACAAAAAATCAATAAAACCTGATGGTATCCCAATAGAAGTGTGGAAATATTTAGAGATTTGGGAATTTACTGGCTTACTAAATTTTTTCATATTAGTTTAAAAACTAAAAAGATATATGAGGAGTGGACGAAGAGTATTTTGATCCCCATTTTTAAGAATAAAGAGGATACACAAATGTGTGCAAATTATAGAGTTAATGTGTTATACATTAAAATTATGGGAGATAGTAATTAAACATAGGTTAAGACGTGACACAACGATTTCTCATAATCGGTTTGGACTTATGTCGGGCAAGTCTACTATGAAAGTTATACATTTATTGAGAGGTTTGTTAGAGTAGTACAAAGAGAGTAAGGAGGATCTACACATGATTTTTATTGATTTAGAAAAAACTTACGATAAGATTCGAAGAAAAGCTTTTTAAAGAGTTATAGGAAAGAAAGATATTGATATGACTTATATTCATATCATTAAAGATATGTATACTATAACTATTACTTGTATTCGAATAAAAGAATGATTGACCAAGTATTTTCCTATTTCAATTAGATTACATCAAGGATCGGTTTTAAACCCATATATTTTTACTTTAGTTATGGATGCTCTTAGAGTCTGTTTAGAGCAGTTGCAGTTGTTTGAAGAAACAATTATGAAGCTCATATGAAACTGTTTTTCAAAAAACTCGGTGGCTATTAGAAAATTATTTTATTTTCAAAAAGTCATACCACATATTTCTAGCAGCTACCACACATTAACAGCTCAGGTTGAAAAAAAAACAATTTATCATAAAAATTTTTAATAAACAACAAAAAAATGGTTCCTCAAACAGAACTGTGGTGGTGGTCTGAAAAGCAAAGTAGATAGAAAGCTGTCCCAAACAGACCCTTACTGGACATTTACAGGAGAATGTATATTGGTGTGTGATTTTCACTAATAATATACTTCTTGTGGATAAGACTGGAGGACTTCAGAAAAAACCTGGATTATGGAGCCCTGCTTAAGAGTCTAAAGGTCATTATTTGAGTAGATCTAAAATTGAATATACGAATGTAATTTTAGTAGTCGTAGATCTAATGACAGAGTTTTAACAATGGGTGATCAAATCATTAAAAGAAGTGAACATTTTAAATATCTCGGGTATATTGTTCAAAGTGATAGTGATATGGATGGGGATGTTATTAGTAGAATTCAAGTTGGATGGTTGAAGTGGAGCAATGCATCAGGCATATTGTGCGATAGAAAAGTACTACTTAAACTTAAAGAAAGATTATATAAGATGGTGGTGAGACCTGCAACTACAATGCTTTATGGCATAGAATGTTAGCCTATAAAAGAGAAGCATTAAACTATGTTAAGTGTTGCTAAGATTAGAATGCTTAGGTAGATGAGTGGGTTTACACTTAGAGACAAAACGCAAAACGAATATATCTGTTCAAAGGTTGGTGTAGCTCCAATAACAGGCATGACTAGAGAGGGTCGACTAAAATGTTTTGGTCACATTAAACATCGACCATCTGATGATATGGTTAGAAGAGTAGATGTTTTAGATTCAACTTATGTTAATAAAGATAGAGGTAAACCTAAGAAGACCTAAACATGTTGTATAAAAATGATCTTAATTTATTAGAATTAAGTGAAAAATATGACACTCAATAGGATACAATGGAGAAACTCAATTCATGTAGCTGGCCCCACTCAATGGGATAAAGGCCTGTTGTTTTTTGTTCCTGTTGTGGAAATCAGGTTACAAGGCTTGTTGTTGTTGTTCCTGTTGTGGAAATCAGGTTACGTAGATGAAATGCAATAGATTATGTATAATAAATAAAACCAACAAAGTTTTGATGAATCCTAGAAATTTCCAAAGATTTAACTAGTTAAAACAAAGTTAATATATAACAAGCAGGTGAATGGAGAGAAGATTGAAAGGTACAGAACTTGAGTTGGATGCAGAGAACTATGCCTGAACAAGTTGCTCGGCTTTAGGAGAGTCTTCCTCTTTCTTTTTTGTATCTTTCAAATATTTCCACCCACCTTTATTAACTCCACTTATTTTCACAGGAACATCAGAAGCTGGTATGCCTGCAGATGAACAAGGGAAGTATAGAAATGAGACATGTAAAGTTCTGAATTTCAGATTGCAAAATTCATTGAGAGAAATACGTTATAAATTTAAACCATAAACATTCCAAAGTTTATATATACACACAAAAAAGTAGACATATTCTATGATAACTATGGCCAGCGTTTGGAGGAAGTCGAGCAAAGACAAAACTCCCAGGCACTTCGGACATATGAAGTGAAGGGAAGAAAGACTGATTACACATAAACAAACAATCATTCTCACAATAGAAGTTTAAGAAGTGCAAAACCTTCTGGTATGGCACCCAAAAACAAAAAAGGTTAGTAGACTAACTAAACAACTTGGGCCAAGGATTTTTTTTTAATTGATTTTCCCTATAAATTGGTAAAGATTATTACACATCTCATTACATTTTTTAACAAAATCATATGAGTTCATGTTACCCAGCTACGTTCTTCAAAAATTCAAAAGAATTTGGAAGCAGCATCACCGGCAGGTAGCTAGTCCTTTAGTCAGAAGGACAGGTATTTTAATATTTCTCCAAACTTTTCATCATTCCATAAATGCAAATCCAAGTTGAATCAACTAGGGATAACATTCTCTCACTTCCCTCGAACATTTCATCAATTTACCTTCCAAGTTTTCTCCTTGTTTCTAAACACTTGTTTCCCATCTGTAATTCTTTCACAAGTACTCAAAAGTTTTTGGCATAAAGACAAAAGGGAGGCAAGGGGGTATCTTATAATACCGATATAGAAGGCACACTTCCATCTCTGTGTTGCATGGTAAGCTACATTAGATATCAGATCATACTAAGTTTCAACTTCTAACGAATAATTTCCTAAAAAGTGCAAAGTTTCATATACAACTATTTTCAGCATTCAAAAACAAAAGAACTCAAAACAGCATCACATTTTTGGTGCTTGCAAGCCATCTTGTAAAACTTACTAAGTTCAAACACTATTCATAATCAAGCTTATCAAATTCCAGTACATAAAACACACTTAAAAGGCACATATATGAACTGAATGCAAGCTTATAGAGTTGGTAAGACAGATTCTTAAACATCAATTCTCCCTGCCATACTCTGACTTACTCCTCACAGTTAAAAAAAGTGGAATAAATTTGCAAAATTTACTAGTTTTAAATTTTTCACATGATAAAATTTGAATCTTTTTAAATTTCTATGCTCGTACAAACGGATAGATTAACAATGTAAAATCCAAGAGAAATCCACAAATAAAGCAAAAAACAGATAGCATCTTATAGTGAGAAAGAGCTGCAGTAACTAAGAAAATCATACTTCCATGAAAAGGAGAGAGTTACATAACATGAATTGAATTTTCTAAACAATGCCCACATGCCCAAGAACAGCTTACTAACGAAAGGATGCAATACATTATTTACACGCATGACTTGAAATACTAGCTACCAAGATTGCCCAATTTATGAGAACCCCAGATTTACTAATCAGAACCAAAACAACAAATTTCAGTAAGAACTTCCGTGCATGAATAGAAATTTCAGAAACAATCAAATTAAGGGGAAATAGACCTGGCAAGAACTTTTCATCTTGCATATGCATCAGATTGAATAGCTGCATATATTTCATAAATAATGTCATCGCGAGCTCTTCCACAACCTATTTCATCCAAAATTAATTTCCATTCAAGTGCACCTAAATCGTTCTCTCCTCCATTTTCTTCCTACAAAGCTAAGTCAATTCTGCAACTTAATCAATAATCCAAAACTTACATTTTCCATGATCGAGACTGTGTAAAATATTATGTTCTGGGAAACCCTTGAGAAGAACAAGATATCTTGAAGCAAGGAGACAAGAAATAAGCCAGAAGAAAGGTAAGCCTTTTTATTATTTTTTCCATACTTACAAATACTGTGCATTACATTTAAATACCCATTAAGGGTACAATGGTAAAGTAACACAAGTATTTATTTACATAACAGAGAACAGCCCTAGGCAAAATAAATGAAAAAAAGGCGAAGCTGAGGGTGATTGGAGAGGCTCCTCTTGACGAATCCAGGTATGCCGCACTATTACACCCCTCAAATTTACGATTCGGAGATGAAATTGTAAGGTTGGAAGTGATTCTATGATGTTGTCACCACGAGCTGATCCACAGTAGTGAAGTGATGAATGGAGATGTGTCCTTGTTTGAGATGATCTCGAATGAAATGGTAGTCCACTTCGATGTGCCATGGAAAACTTGGTTGTGAGCGAAAATGATTGCAGATGTGTTGCACTGTAGATGGTAGTCAAGGAGAGCTAAAGATCCGTACTCTTGTAGGAGTCGGCACAACCAAATGCATTCTGTTGTAGTGATGGCGAGAGCCCTGTACTCACCTTTTGTAGATGAATTTGCAACCATGAGCTGCTTTTTAGCAAATCATGAGATAAGTGTGTTACCTAGGTAGATACAGTAGTCGCTGGTTGATTTGTGAACATTTTGGTCTCCTTCTCAAGCTGCATCGGTATGGGAGATCCAGGTCGAATAGCTATACCGTAAGGGAGAGTGCCTTTTAGGTAATGAAGGAGCCATTTTAGATGTTGTTGCTAAAGCATATTGGGATTATGCATATGCTAGCTCAGAAAATTTATAGTGAAAGTGATATCGGGTCGAGTCGGTAAAATTCTAAAGAGAGCCAATGATTGTTCTGTAGTCATAAGAATCAAAAAGAAGTTGCGGGGTGATGTTATGAGAGAAGGGTTTTAGTGCATTATATAACCCGTAGAGGTGTTGTGAATCTAAAGTCCAAAAAAATTAGATAATGAGTCGAGTTGTTTGAAATTAAACTTTTGTTGAGATTGAGAATAAGTGAATCAATGACAGTGTAGGAGTTACCGGTGATTAAAATATCATCGACATAGATGAGGAGATAAATTCTTATTTTGTTTTGATGATATAACAAGAGGGAGGAATCATAAAGGTAGAGTATCATTGTCTGGGTGTCTGCTTCAAGCCATAAAGGGCATTGTGTAATTTGTAAATGTGATTGGGGTATTGGGTGTCGATAGAACCAGGTGGGTGTTTTATATAAACAATTTCATCCAATTTCATGTGAAGAAATGCATTTGATACATCAAGTTGTTGTATTGACCATTTTTCATTAGTGGCAAAGGTTAGTAACATTCTGATGGGTGGGAAGTTAGCTACAAGATTGAATGTCTCTTGGTAGTTCATCCCTTCTTGTTGGGAGCAGCCTTGAGCAACGAGATGAGTCTTATATCTCGCAATGGTGCCATCGATGTTACACTTTATTTTCAAAGTCCATTTGCTACCAAGAATATTTTGATTGGGAAGAGGGATAAGGGACCATGTGTCATGTTGTTGAAGAGCAAGAAACTCATCTGAGATTGCTTGTAGCCAATGTGGTAGATTCATAGCTTGAGAAAAAGATGTGGGCATGTCAACTGTCATGGTGTGTTAGAGAATGAGAAATTGAGTGGGTTTTAGCAAGCCTGTTATAGATCGGGTTGCCACGAGATGAGTGCCAGAGGGAGGTAAGTTAGTGGTTGAGGTAGGAGGAATAGAAAATCATGGGAGAGGTGGAGAGTGGTGAATGAGAGTGTGTGGTGGTGTGAGAGGGAGTAGCAGATGGTAAGGGAATGAGAGATTTGGTGAGGTGTTAAGGGGAAGAGTTGAACGAGTGGATGTGGGAAGCATGAGAGAAGTGGGAGGCTTGTTATTAGGGGTATCGAGTGACAGATGGCAAGAAGAATGATTGAAGGGAAAAGAATCTTCAATAAACTGAACATGACGATATATGATGACTTTGTTGGTAGTAAGATCTAAGCACTTGTAACCCTTGTGATTGTGACAGTAGCCAAGAAAAATAAATGTTGGAGCCTTCAAGCTAAATTTATGTATGGCAAGAGATGGATGCCAAGGAAAACATGCAAATTCAAAGGTTTTCAGACATTGATAATCAGGAGGAGTGTTATTGAATAGTTGAAAAGAAGAGATATAGTGAGTGGTAAGAGATGGTAGCCTGTTTATGAGATAATTTGTTGTAAGAATGAAATAAATCCAAAAGTGTGGCGAATGATGTGTCGTGTGCGTGCAGTTTCTAACCGATGACGATTTTTGCATTCAGCCAAACCATTTTGTTCGGGTGTATAGGAACAGCTAAATTGGTGAATAATGCCATTGTTTTGTAAGTATTCTAGAAGGTGATTGTAAGAATGAAATCAATCCAAAAGAGTGGCGAATGATGTGTCGTGTGCGTGCAGTTTCTACCAATGACAATTTTTGCATTCAGCCAAACCATTTTGTTCGGGTGTGTAGGAACAACTAAATGGTGTATAATGCCATTGTTTTGTAAGTATTCTAGTAGAGTAGCCAAGAAAAATAAATGTTGGAGCCTTCAAGCTAAATTTATGTATGGCAAGAGATGGATGCCAAGGAAAACATGCAAATTCAAAGGTTTTCAGACATTGATAATCAGGAGGAGTGTTATTGAATAGTTGAAAAGAAGAGATATAGTGAGTGGTAA
The DNA here is from genome assembly GCA_002079205.1 of Phalaenopsis hybrid cultivar. Classification (NCBI taxonomy): domain Eukaryota; kingdom Viridiplantae; phylum Streptophyta; class Magnoliopsida; order Asparagales; family Orchidaceae; genus Phalaenopsis; species Phalaenopsis hybrid cultivar. The sequence continues at coordinate 201,714 of JXCR01116137.1, forward strand.
GAGATGGTAGCCTGTTTATGAGATAATTTGTTGTAAGAATGAAATAAATCCAAAAGTGTGGCGAATGATGTGTCGTGTGCGTGCAGTTTCTAACCGATGACGATTTTTGCATTCAGCCAAACCATTTTGTTCGGGTGTATAGGAACAACTAAATTGGTGAATAATGCCATTGTTTTGTAAGTATTCTAGCAGGTGATTGTAAGAATGAAATCAATCCAAAAGTGTGGCGGATGATATGTCGTGTGCGTGCAGTTTCTAACCAATGACAATTTTTGCATTCAGCCAAACCATTTTGTTCGGGTGTGTAGGAACAACTAAATGGTGTATAATNTTGTTGTAGTGATGGCGAGAGCCCTGTACTCTAGTTTTGTAGATGAATTTGCAACCATGAGCTGCTTTTTAGCAAATCATGAGATAAGTGTGTTACCTAGGTAGATACAGTAGTCGCTGGTTGATTTGCGAACATTTTGGTCTCCTTCTCAATCTGCATCAGTATAAGTAGATCCAGGTTGCATAGCTATACCGTAAGGGAGAGTGCCTTTTAGGTAATGAAGGAGCCATTTTAGATGTTGTTGCTAAAGCAGATTGGGATTATGCATATGNCCCAAGTCAGTGATGCCAAGTATTGCAGGTCATAATAGAAAGATGTAAAGTTGTAGTAAAGTAGAGGCCTTGACTAGCAGGACCAATCAGGATTGCTTTCTAAGTTTTAAGATCCTGAACAAAAGAATAGCTAGAAGCAAAAGTAGTTTGACAACTGTTACCGCGAGTGAGCTTATTAACAAATACTAATTATGAGAGATATTAGGTGCATGTAAAAGAGGAGAAAAGAGCAACTTTCTATCCGAAGTGGGTAAATTACCATTACCAGTTTGTAGTATATCGACAACCTATCCATTACCAACGATCACTTTGTCTGCACCCTGATATAATGTGGGTTGTTGCACATTTCCAATGTGAAGAGTTATTTGAGTTGTGGCATCACTGTCCAATATCCATTCATGTGAGGGGGGTTGAATATTAGTGTGAAGGGCTATATTTGGAGCTGGAACTGTAGGCTTATATTGTAAGTTTGTGTGATGCCGACAAGTAGCAGCAGTGTGGCCTTTCTTGAAACATATTTGACATTGAGTAGACTGCTTTTATTTGTTGAAATTCTGAGTGGTCTGTTGCTTATATTGGGATGATGATCTGTTGGAGTTTATTTCCTGGTTTCCGGCTTCTTCATGGCTGAACTGAGGGGTAATGGTGGTGGTGGGATCTGAAAAAGCATCAAATCCATTTGCTGTGAATAGTTTTTGAATTTTTACCTTCCATATTGAGTAGTTTTCGTATGTCAGAGCCTGCTTTGCCATTGTCTTGATGTGATCTATCGAGAACTTTAAAGAATTTGGAATAGTGGTTACCTGAATTCTGTGGAGGGAATTTGCTACTTGGGGCATTGTTGTGACTGGGAGTTGTGGAAGAATTATCCATCAGGAATCACATAGCCGAGGGAGAGAATGAGGAAGAGGAGAAGAGAAGGAAAAGGGAAGAGAGAACTTGCGAGGATCAGACGGTTAGGTGACTTCACGCTCTGATACCATGAGAAGAACAAGATGTATTGAAGCAAGGAGACAAGAAAGCCAAAAGCCAGAAGAAAGATAAGTCTTCTTATTATTTTTTCCTCACTTACAAATACTGTGCATTACATTTAAATAGACCCATTAACGGTAAAATGGTAAAGTAACAGATGTATTTATTTACATAACAGACAGCAGCCCTAGGCAAAGTAAATGAGAAAAGAGGCGAAGCCGAGGGCATACTGCGACTGGAGAGGCTCCTCTCGACGAATCCAGGTATGCCGCATTGTTAACCCTATATCTAAGATTAAACGTAATAAAGATAATAACAAACTAAACATGAGTCAAACACTACTGACCAAATCCCAAACCAAGAAATCTTCAAGGGTATTCACAAGAACATGGGGAAACTAAAAACAGAAGTTCTAGGCTGTACAATTATAAAACAAAAAAACAAAAAATAAAGCTCACCAGCCTTGAATCTGATACCCCAAGCTTTGCCGTGGCGCCCATCCTTGTAGAGATTGATCTTGGTGATCTCGTAGGAAAGATCCCTCCAACTGCTTTTGCACATCTTATACCCTATTCCCCAATTGGGAAGGAACTGTGCAACGTCGAATAGATTCTTCTTCCTCCTCNACCAAATCCCAAACCAAGAAATCTTCAAGGGCATTCACAAGAGCATGGGGAAACTAAAAACAGAACTTCTAGGCTGTACAATTATAAAAAAAAAACAAAAAATAAAGCTCACCAGCCTTGAATCTGATACCCCAAGCTTTGCCGTGGGCGCCCATCCTTGTAGAGATTGATCTTGGTGATCTCGTAGGAAAGATCCCTCCAACTGCTCTTGCACATCTTATACCCGATTCCCCAATTGGGAAGGAACTGTGCAACGTCAAATAGATTCTTCTTCTTCCTCCTCCGCTTGGGTGTGCTTGCTTCCGCTTCGGATGCGGTATTCAGAGCACGAGATGCCGACNCTTCCTCCTCCGCTTGGGTGTGCTTGCTTCCGCTTCGGATGCGGTATTCAGAGCACGAGATGCCGACGCTTTTAACTCCCCAAAGGCTCGCTGAAATAGCCCGATGGATCTGCTCCCGGTAGCCGTTGCCATGGTATACGAAGAGAAACAAATCTGTCGCCTTCTCACTTTGGCGCAGGCTTAGGGTTTTGGAGAGGAAGTTCGAGGGAAAAAATATTACATCAATATACGCACCTAGAGTAACGTGGTTACCCAATAAAATCACGCCACGATATCCCGCGCGACGTAGAAAAAAATGGCGCAGTAATACGGGGAATATTTTTCCCTGTGTTATTCATGTGTTATTGTGTGTTATTCATGTGTTATTGTATCCTGGGAATATTCCTGGTGTTATANAGCCTTCTCACTTTGGCGCAGGCTTAGGGTTTTGGGAAAAAATATTACATCATTACTACGCATGTAGAAGTAACGTGCGTAGCCAATAAAATCACGCCACGACACCCCACGCGACAGAAAAAAAAAACGGCGCAGTAACACGGGGAATATTCCCTCCCGCGTTATTGATGTGTTATTCATGTGTTATTGNTGTTGCCATGGGATGCGAAGAGAAGCAAATCTGTCGCCTTCTCACTTTGGCGCAAGCTTAGGGTTTTGGAGAGGAAGTTGGCGGAGGTTTATCATGAGGTTGGAAGCTGTTCCTCCGCATAGAGCAAATGCTTCCTATGAACTCTACTTCTTAACTAATTCTTATGGACTTATATTTCTAACATTTACGTTTCACTTCTTTTATATTTTTAGCATCCAAATTTAATAAATTTTTAAACCCCAATGCTATTAAAAATTGGTTTAATAAAATCATTTAAAAAAATTAAACAAAATTTTGCATCGTTATTATATATATGTCGTGTGTGATTTGCAAGTGTGTCAATCTGAAGTAGATGACAGTTGTCTTTTGGTCAAGCGATGATCAGATTTGTAAAGTTCATACACATTCTATACTTCTTTTGATTTCTTCACCATTACCACATTCAACACTCAAGTCAACTACTAACCTTCTTACATTTATTCGACCTCCAGCAGCTCTGAACTTCATCTCTGATTGGTTCAGCTAGAGTGACAACCGAGAACCTTTTCTTCTACTTAATGGAATGAGCTACTAGATTGACATTCAAATAATGGCATGTGATGTTGATCGAAATCCCTAGCATCTCGACTACGGACCAGGCAAAGGCGTTCTGGTGGCTCATGAGGGATTTGATTAGCGTATTCCTTGACCATGTATCAAAAATTTTGTTGATTAGAAAAAATTTATCGAGGTTGCCTTCGGTCATTGGAAATTAATGAGTGTCCACATTGTTCTCTGCCTTATGCAGATTCCTAATCTCGAGCTGCTCATGCTTAACGCTTCAAATAACCTAGAGATAGCAGGTGCGAGATTTCCCCAAGCACGTCAAGTTAATAGCCTTGAAGTTATGGAGCAGAGGGAAACCGAAAATGGCTTTATAAGTTGGCAGAAAGTTGACTGCCAATATAGCGTCCATGTTCGTAAAATTTTTTATTTTTTTCCTCCAAGTAACTGGTATAGCGATAGTTCACAAGGCTTCCTTCCTCTCATCAAGGAAGCTATAGAGTGGGTCTTTTGTGACAGTTGGTCTGTCGTTTCAAAGACTCATCTTATTAAACAATACTTTAAATATAATATTCACTAAGATGTCGATGTCGATAAGGATGTTACTGCTATGGTAGTTACTAATTAGTGTCATGAAAATGATGACATTGTTGTAAGAATTCTTTTTTGGGGCTAGATCTACTTTGGTAATAGTGATGGGGGGATGTGAGCTACGAATGGGCATTATGGCCATTGCGCATAGATTGCCTGATTGAAGCCTCTTTAGACTGATTTAATGGGATGAGTCTCGACCTCCTCCAAAAATGGTAGGAACTATATCATTTATATGAATGGTATGGGCTCGGACATGCTCGTTCAAATTTTCATCCATTAGAGCTTACCCTGATTTTAGGTCATTTCTCTGAGGGCTACAAACTCATTGGGATTTTTAGCTTTAATCAACTCCTTGACAAGGCTCAGAAAGTGTCAACATTTCTTTATATCATGGTCACGGTTTGGGTGATACACGTAGTACTTCGTTTGATTCTAAAGATAAGCTTTGATCTTCATTGGTGATGCTTTCTTGAAGTACCCCTTACTATGGGTGTCTTACACTATCTAGATCATCAAGACTCTCAATGGGGTTGTTTTTAGTAGTTTGTGATTGAGCAGCTCATAGTATTTGCAGCAAGTAAGTCGATGGTCAAGGTGTAGATCCTGACCTCCTTTGTTGTAAGGTTTTTTGGTCCCTGTCAAACGGGCGAAAGGACATGAGCCATCTCTTAACCTTCTTTGTCGCCTTGGGTAACCATCTTCAATGGGCAACATGTGGAAGATTTATCTCTGGAAGAAGCTAGAGTGAAGATGTGCTCCTCGATCGATATGTTATTCTTAGCAATCTCTAATAACTTGGCCAATGACTTCGATTGCTATAGACCTAAAGTGTAAAAAAAATGTCCCTCTTTAAGTCCTTGAGCAAGGGTGGTGTGCGCTACTGTGGGCTCCATATCTCCCACTTCCAAGATCTCCTTTTAGAAGCAGGTGATAAATGAGTCGAGGCTCTTATTTTGTCATTGCATGATTTGCATGAGGGCCTGGGATTATTTCTACAGCTTTTAAGTGTTTGTAAACTGCGCCAAGAACATTCACTTGAAGTCAACAAATGTTGTAATCACTCCCAGTGCAATACATTGAACCACCAGAGGGTTGACTCCTGCAGTATGGTGAAGAAAAGATGACACTTCAGTGCAACAGAGATCCTTAGTAAACATACAGTCAATTCAAATAAGGTTATGTGGTTGGTTGGATCAGCCCAACCTTTGTAGCATTTTATTGCATGGATTTGGAATCTTTTTGAGGACTCGAATTTAGAGATTTGCCGAAAGAAAATATTTCCTTGTTGACAGGTATGCCCAAACAGATGTCTATTGATTGGTGCCCACTTAGTAGTGCCAAAGTACTAGGAATCTCTCTCTATCCAAAATTAAAGGGGGCCCTTTAATTGTTAGATGTCAACCATTCCTCGTGGGGATGCTGCTCCCTTTCTGTAGCCAGTGCCTCTCAGATAACATCCAACATATGATCGTACAACTCTCATATCTACTGGGTCACCACACTCTAATGCACTCCATGTTACCAGTGCATATGTTATTAGTTTCTTCTTAGTATGTTACTCATCTTCTTATATGCAACATAATCCACACTCATCGCACCTTCTAAGATGTTAAATCTTAGTATGTTGTTGAATCACACCCCAAGGGTTACTGTGTAAGAAATAAGAGAGAAGGAGAGAGAGAGAGAGGGAGAGAGAGAGAGGGAGAGAGAGAGAGAGACAAAGAGAGAAATGAACTGTAATGAATAGTACAATATCTTGCTTATTAGTCTTTTCTCATAAAATGATCTTTTTATTTACTGGAGAGAAGGCACAATATTTGATATTACATTTCTACTCCTATTATAATGGAGGCTAAATAAGATATTATGGATATTTTACATCTATGTGTCAATTGCTCAATTGCCCTGAGACTCGGTCAGCTAGGCTAGCATTCAGCTTGATAAGACAAGTTAGGTTGACTATATTGAACTGTACAACCGTTCAACTGGCCTTGATTAGCTTTGGGTAGGTAGGACTAACTTGATAGGCTAGAATTTGTCGATTAGTTGATCTATTCTAACTATCGACCCTTGATTCTTATATGAGGAGCTCCTATCGGCAGAACGAGACTTGGCTAACGAGCATAAGGTGAATCACTATAACCTAATTGATAGCTCATTCTTTGAGAAGAATGTTATTTGAGATGATTGTGATGCTCTATTGTATTGTTAATTAGTGGTCATTGATAAGAAACTTCAAAGGTATTTGTGGGATGGTTGGTGCACAAAGGAACTTGATTCTTTCCTCGGGTCGGATCTACTGATGGTAGGTTAATACCTTCATCTAGCATTCAATGTTTATTAGCTCAAGTGCTTATCTGTCTTGCTTTATGACTACATCCAATTAGATAAGTGGGTCTCTTGATCTCCTTTCGGTGAGCCCTTTTATGTCATATTCCTTCCTTCTGGATCATTCGATCTCTTCAGGGTTTGTGCTGACTCATCTTGATGTACATATACAAACCTACCAAACATTATAATTTGAATTTATAACATTCAAATCTTTAATATCATATAAATAACACCACTATTTCAACTTTTAAAAAATGAAACGCAAGCATATATGTAAAATATGAGTTGAATCCAAAAATTTTAAAGAAATACACCCCAAGATATGGAGCGTTCTATAGGAAAGAGAGATAGAGGGAGAGTACAGTAAGGAATAGTAAAAGAGAGTGTTCCCCTTTATGCAAGATATGAACACCATATTTATAGGCATAGTTCTCAAAATTACAAAAGTACACATTAGTTCTCTCATCATTGATTTGTTAGAGTGACTTTTTGGTAATTTGTAGAGATATTTGCATATAATAAAATTAGAAGGCTGATTTGATCGACAGGAAGTTCACCGACAGCCTACTCAGTCTTGCCTCTATTATCTGATCCAATATGATACTCCTTGCAAATCATCATGATGGTGAATCGCTGCCTTATGAGAGATCCCCTAACATGCTTAATTGGTCATTTAAATAAAGTGCTCCCTTCACCAGTTTACAAACTAGACGGTCATTTACGAGTTATGTCTAATTGATCTTATCTTCTTCCCGAGCTGTCCATCTGTCTTTAGAGTCGTGCTAACATATTTAGTTTCCTGGTTCTTTTACTTCTTTGAAGTTGCACTGCACACAAGGATTAGAGAATCTTATTAACAGGTATAAAATAATTAAATGCATTATTACACCATAATGTACTCCTTTGAATTTATGTGCTCGAATCATTATAAAGAGGCCTTGGGGTGAGGAAGGTTTGTGTCATTTCCATTTCTTTCTGATCCTTTTTTTTATGTATTTTTATCTCTATGTTTGTCATGATGTCTGGTGAAGGAGCATTATTTGCTTATAAGAGTGCCCTCTTCAAAGTCGTGAGTGATATGCAGGCAAAGGCTCGTAAGACGAATGATGCAAACCGACAGGTGAAGCTATTGCGGAGGAGATGGGTATGAAGAGAGCTACGGGTAAGTTAGGGACAAATAATCCTTAGGGTCGAACCGGTTCTTCTAGTATCTCTACAAATTTATCTCAGGAGAGGGATGCGAGGCAGACTGGAGGTCATCCTAACGATCGTTCTACAGGGCACTCATTGAAAGTGAATGTTCTCGCCAGGAGAAAGAGTTTGTCTGTTTAGGTTATCACGGGGAACGTGGTTCCCTAGAGAGGTTCTGATGAGACAACAACAGAAACTAAAAAGTGGCTTAGATCGAAAAAAATGGTCTTTTCTTTGAAGGTAGAGGACTAGGGTAGACCGTTGAGGATGTTTTTTTTGCACCACATCTGAATGGGGCAGATTTTGGGTATGTAGCTTGAATTATCTTTTGCATCTTTTTTATTTGGTGCAACAACCAAAGTCTTGACTATCAACTTTACATCGGTAGATACTGACGTTGGTCCTAAGGACTATGTCATTGTCGTAGACCAGGTTGAGGTCGGGGGAACAAATATAGAACAGGGGGCTGTGGAGAGATAGGATATGACAAATTGGGATGTATCAGAGCAATTTGTTATTGATTAGTGTGTTTAGCCGAGTATTGAGCAGGGTGTTGAGGAGCTAAGGATGGATGGGCACTTACCTCTCAGTGGGGGCCAGAGTCTCGACCATTAGGTTTCTTCTGACACTATGGAGGAAGATTAGGCGATCGAGGGAGCTCTATGTGTCTTCTGACTTCTTCTTGCATCTTCTCGCTGAGATAGATAAGTGTTTCCTTCATTTTATGGGGTATCCTTTAGAAGATGGCGATGGAAGAATTGCTAAAATTTTGGAGAGAGTGGTGAAGAGGGAAGTTGTCGCACTTCTTGAGGAATTTGCAGTCTTCCGAGGGGAGATGCTTGTCGATCGTGGGAAGGTGATGCACCTCTGTTTGGACCTGTCGGTCATCAGAGAGGTCCTTGCCGCTCAGCCAAGGGATAGCCATAATGACCTCTTTAAGTTGGGCAGAGAGTATATGTATGAACAGCTTCCCCACCAAGGGCTTGTATCAGACGAAGCCGCGAATGATCACATAGTTAAAATTTTACTTTCTTATTTAGGTAATATGTAGCTCTGTCACGTCAGTCTTTTCGGCGGTGTTTAGGCTTCCCATTCATTACCATTTCTTGTATATATATATATGTATGTGGTTGCGTGGCAGCTGAGAATCCTTGTCCTTCTCTTTTTTTTCTCTAGGTTTTGCAACCTTTCTTCCTCTCTTTGGGTTATGTTATTTCTTTCCTTCTTTTCTTCTTTCTGGCATAATATCATAGGTTCGATGGTTTGGAAGTATTTTCAAGAGCCTTTTGGCCGATACAGAGATTTCGGTCCTCTCTGCAGTGAATGTAGAAGAGATCCAAGATCGTTATGTTATGGATCCTACAATTTTTCTACGACCTGTCACTAGCCACGAACGAGCCACAAGCACTTTTTCTTCTGATTTAGTTTTTTGTAAGGATCATTTTAAGACGGGTCTTTGACTACCATTTTGCCAAGAGTTTCGGTCGATCTTCAATCTCTATGGAATCATTTCTGCCCAGGTCTTAATTGCTATCATCATGACTTATGCACTTTTTTATCAAAGGATAAGAATCCTATTGTTGATCGAACTCTTTGACCATTTTTTTTCTTTTCAAATGGGTCTCAATGAATATATTCAGTTTGTTGCTGGTCCTAAGATTTGATTTATGGGACTTAAAAACAAGTTGATGGATTGAAAAACAAAGTTCTAGGCAGTGTGTGAACGAATGGGAAATGAGCTATGCACTTCTTCGACAGAATGTGAGGTGAAGAAAGTGAATACCTTATCAGTGAATGTTCATGGTCATAGGGCACTGATTTAGGGCCATCTCCTTTCTTTGTTTCAATACCTAGATCCAAATATATTTAAACACATGATTCGTCTGGATGTTGTTACCATGACTGAAGATTGTGGAGATCAGCCGACAAAATGGAGGTTTCTTGAGAAATAGTGTTGCTGAAGAGAGGGCAGCTTTGAAGAAATAATGGAAATGTTATGGTCTTTTACCTACGAGAAGACCTTAACATCGATGGACAAGAGAGATATGTTCCAAGCGATCAATCGATCTCATGCCCTCGCATGGCAGGCTTTACACTTCTAGGGCCTCCTTTTAGATAAAGTCAAGCAGAATGTTGAGAGATCTGCTTCACGAATTAAGAAGTGGAAACATAAAGCTGCTATAATGGAAGAAAGAATGAGTCTTTCTATCTAGGAGAGGAAACTTGATGCTCAATAACATGAGGTTTAGGTGGCGGCCCACCTAAAGGAAAATGCAGAACTGATAGAGAAGATGTCTTCAATGGTTACCCAGAAGGCATACATTGAGGGTCTTTCTAGCCATATCATAGTCAGTACCTCCCTCATGATCGAAAGGTTTGCCAAGCATAAATTGGTTGTTCCTAAGTGGAAAAAGATGGAAGAGTTTGGCATGCTTATTTCCAACTCGTAGGGTGGAGAGGAATCAACATGTAGGTAGTCTGATGGCGTCGATGGTATGGAAGGAACTTGGGAGGCAGACTCCGGGGAGTCTTCAAATGTTTAGGGTTAAAGTGGTCCCTTTTGTATATTTTGCTCTTTTTTTTTAATTTTTGTTGTAATTGTTATTTGTAATTGTAAATAAACTTTCATGATATATGTAAACTTTTTGAGGATGGGGGCTTCATCATTCCGACCTTTTCTCTTTCATCTGGTGATTGCTAGAACGTATGAGTGATCTCACTTGTTATGAGTTGTTGAAGAGTGTGTATGTATTTCATATACGATCACTATACGCCTCTTGCGGAGCTTGTCTTTGTCGGATGTTAACGTTGTACATTCATCGTGGAGCTTGTCGTTGTAGGGTGATGATATGTCCCATAGGCCACGAGCAATCGTTACACACCGCTCGCGGAGCTTGTCTCTGTCGGGTGTTAGCTTTGTAGTTTGGGCGCATAACTATCGTTTGTACACCCCTCACGAAGCTTGTCATTGCTAGGTATTAACATTGTTGTTTAGGCGCAGGATGATCATTGTACATCCCTCACAGAGCTTGTCATTGTCGGGTGCCGATAAATCCTATAGGCCGCGGGAGATCGTTAGACACCCCCTACAGATCTTGTCGCTGCCTGGCATTAACGTTGTAGTTTAGACACAGGACCATTGTTTGTACACCCTTTGCTAAGCTTGTTGTTGTCGAGTATTAACGTTGTAGTTTGGGTGCAGGATGATCGTTTGTACACCCCTCTCATGGAATTTATTGTTGTCGAGTGCTGATATGTCCCATATGCCACGGGCAATCGTTAGACACCCCTCTCGGAGCTTGTCATTGCTGGGTGTTAACATTATAGTTTGGGCGCATAATGATCGTTTGTACTCCCTTCGTGGAGCTTGTCACTGTCGGATGCCAATATGCCCATAGGCCATGGGCGATTGTCATACACCCCTCGCGGAGTTTGTAGCTGCCGAGTAGTAACGTTGTAGTTTGGGCGTAGGAAAATCATTTGTACACCCCACATAGAGCTTGTCATGTGTTGATACGTCTCATAGGCCATGGGAGATCGTTACAAATCGCTTGGAGCTTGTAGCTGTCGAGTGCTAGCTTTATATTGTGGGTGCATGACGATCATTTGAGCACACCTTGCAGAACTTGTCGTTGTCTAGTACTGATACGTCTCATAGACTTCTTTTTGTAGTGTCAGTTCCCTGAGCATGACATCTCCAATTCCCCGTGTGTGAATTCAATTGCTCCAGCGTCAAAAATAAGCAAAAAAAAAATAATTAGAGAGATTTGTTTTATTTATTTATTATTACTATTTTTTACTTTTATTTTGAGGATATATTTGCTTATTTCATTTTTTAATTATTTTTACTTTTTAATTTTAAAAACAAATTTACTTATTTTTCAAGAACATTCAAAATATCAAAAAATGATTTTAAATATTTTTTAAAAATAACCAAACAGATTTTATTTGAAGTAACAAAACAAAATAAAAATAAATAAATAACAAAAAACAAAATCATAAGTGATCCCAAAGAGCCCATATGGGAGAGATCTTATCATTGAACAAGCATGGAATAAATTAAAAAAATAAAAAGCTTCCCTCTACAAGCACAACATAGGAATATTTCTCAGGCAACGCTTTCCTGAAAAGTTCTTTCAGTACAACATTCATAGAGAATCAACAAAATCACTAGCAGCACATCAAAACCACTTAAATTCTCATTTTCAGTGCTTTGGACAAAAAATGTTCATAGAATTCAAATGCATTCTAAAACCTATTAAACATAACACTTATATAACAAAAACATGCTTTAAATGACCTGTAATAGTCCATTCTTAATAAATCNAATTTTAAATATTTTTTAAAAATAACTAAACAGATTTTATTTGAAGTAACAAAACAAAATAAAAAAAATAAAAAACAAAAAACAAAATCATAAGTGATCCCAAAGAGCCCATATGGGAGAGATCTTATCATTGAACAAGCATGGAATAAATTAAAAAAAAAAAAAAAAAGCTTCCCTCTACAAGCACAAAATAGGAATAATTCTTAGGCAACGCTTTCCTGAAAAGTTCTTTCAGTACAACATTCATAGAGAATCAACAAAATCACTAGCAGCACATCAAAACCACTAAAATTCTCATTTTCAGTACTTTGGACAAAAAATGTTCATGGAATTCAAATGCATTCTAAAGCCTATTAAACATAACACTTATATAACAAAAACATGCTTTAAATGACCTGTAATAGTCCATTCTTAATAAATCACATCAAGTTAAACACAAAGATGACTTCTGCCTGGCTAACAGATGCTTCAACTGGCTTATTAGCTGTTGATTGCTGCACATATAATCCTCAAAAGACTTCCTCAAACACTGCAGCAACTCTACATCGCTTTCGTTCGAGCGATTGTTAAGAAGAGTGGAGAAGAGATTACTCCATAATTCAGTTTTCCAATACCTATATTTTTGCCTGAATTAAACCCATAAAAAGTTGATATTTTCTACCTTGAAATAGCTGAACTGGTCCTACTTACCTTTTGAAGGGTTTCTTAGACTGATAATGAAAACTTCCGTCTGGATTCGCCTTTTTCTCGAGGGTCATGTACGATCCATGAAGCATCATGTGAACGATGACACAAAGGCCATAGGTATCAACCTGGTAATTAAGACAAGTTTATATAAGCTTTTAAGTTTAGAGAATGATAAGGATCCCGGGTACGAAGAATTTGTGACCTGATACGTCCAGGGTTTATTTTCCTGCATTTCCACACAGCTGAAGCCAGAAGTCCGGCAGTCGCCGGTAAACTTAGTGCCGGGAGGGAATAAGTTTAGGTCAATACCCCTTCCCCAATCAACAAGGCATAAACCCTACTAACGAATAAACATAAATGATATAAGAAACCATAGCACCAATTCCATTCAAAGAAAGGCTAGCGCTAAGTCTAAGCATGGCAATCCATCCGTCTTATTAGGGCTGTCAAAATAGCTCGTTGTTCGCAAACACTTTGAGTTTGGCTCGTTAAGAAGCTCGTGTTTGATTCATTCGCTAAACAAATAAGCCTAATTGAAACAATTTTTTTGTGTTCATATAAACGAGCCGAACACGAACAAAGATTTGTGAGTTCATGTCCGACTCGTTTTGGCTTGAAATAGTTAAAATATATATATATATATATATATATATATATTGATGAGAAGTATTTTTTGAATAATTTAATTGACTATGAAGCTACAAAGATTTATAATGAATTAAAATTGATAATTAGAAAAATAGAATAAAAATAAATTAAATTATAGTTAAACCTCGCCCCAACCCTTAACTTCCTAGTGTTGCATGACTGAGATTGTCAAAACGGTTCTTTGTTCGTGAACAACTCGTGTTCGGCTCGCTCAGNTCTGACATTGTCAAAACGGTTCTTTGTTCGTGAACAGCTCGTGTTCGACTCGCTAAGCAAACGAGTTGAACACAAACAAATTTTTTGTGCTCGAAAAATAAATGAGCTGAACACAAACAATGATATTTTTTAAACGAGCCAAAAACAATTCTTTATTCGACTCGCTCGTGTTCGGCTTCTTTACACCCCTACTTTTTACATTCAAGAAACAAATATAAACATTGGAATTAGGGGTGTAAAAGAGTCGGGTTGAGCAACCCTCAACTTGAGCTTAAACTTGATTAGTAAATCAAGTTTGGAGCTCCAACTCGAGCTTAATTCTACATATTCGAGCCGACTCACGAGCCAACTTATTTATTATGAAAGAGAGAGAATAATATTAATTTTGAGCTAATGTTATAATAAGATGATAAATAGAATAAGGAATTAGAAGATAAACAATAGGAAATCAGTTAACATAAAAGATAAAATATTATTTTTAAATATTTCTAGTAATTTAGAGATAAAGCCTTGAATTTTAATCTATTTTGAGTATGTTTTTATTAATTATTTTTTAAAAGATTTGGCTCACAAGTTAATGAGTCGATTCGGGGTTGACTTGAGCTTGGTTTGTTAGTTCATCAAGCTTCAATCACAAGCCACTTATCGAGTTGAACCCGAGCTAGCTCATGAGTTGGCTTGGCTCAATTACACCCCTATTTTAAATTGACGGTTTGGGGACGAGGACAATAGAGAGGGGGAGAAGGGAACCTGATCAGCCCAATTTCCAGTTCTAGTACTGAATCCATCTGCCCTTAATTCTTCTCTGCCACACAAATAACTCGTTGCATGAGACATTAGTAAGAAACAGCCTCATTTAAAACATCCTAAGGAGTTGGCAGAAAAGAAAAAAAAAATATTTTTAAACAAGCACATTTCAATATTTATAGAGTATTGACAGCACTTGTCATTAGAGGTAACCGAGGTGCTTGCATGAGTGCTCGGGCTAACAAAACCAGGGTAAAATAACTCACATAACTTCTAAGGCAAGCGTCGTTATTATTGCACTGCTTAAGTGAATTTCTTGCCATAATGCAGATGATGCAGAACTAGTGCTCATACTTGGAAAACAAGGATGTACTCGTTAAAAAAAGATTAAATAAAAGTGTGCATGTGTGAAAGGTTTCTTGGCCCAGTTTTGGTAAAAGTTTGTTTCTTCAAGGTTATGAGTTTGAACCAAACATTTTACAATTTATTGCTTGTAGCTTGAATATTTCCTTGCTTAAGAGGTGCAACAAATAGCTTAACTCCATGTTGCATTCTAGATTTATTACAAACCCTAACCCTAAAACATCATATACCAATGTACTTCAGGAGAAAGAAAAATAGGTGGAATACAAGAATCTTAAAAAAAGAATGGATGATAAAATCATGAAATAGATACTATCATACATAAAATTATTTAACAGCTATGCATTATACAAACTTCAATAATTTAACTTTTAAAGTTCCTTCAATGCTTTTTGGACTAATTTTTAAAGTAACATAACTACGGAAGATTTTAGAATCGTGCATACAAAAACAATTAAATTGTGAGTTATTCTGTCACTCAGAAGGGGTATGTTTGTTGGAGCTCAATAGAGAAGTGATTTTTTGTGAGTATAAATCGACCATTAGAGAATTCCAACCATACTACACTTTGGAGGTGACCTCATCCTTTGGTGACTCGTCAGATGTTGAAGGTATAAGGCGAGAGGGGGAGAGTAGTGATGGTGAGAGATTGGTACAGGTGGGAACAATGCTTTGTCCCTTTGTGTGGGAATGATCGACTGGGAAAATGAGGAAAATAAGCTTGAATGTGGTGAGAATCAAGCTCAAGAAGGGCTGAGGGTGCATAAAAAGAAGAAAAAGGTAGAATGAACAACGCTTTGTCCCTTTGTGTGGGAAGGATCGACTGGAAAAATGAGGAAAATAAGCCTGAATGTGGTGAGAATCAAGCTCAAGAAGGGCTGAGGGTGCATAGAAAGAAGAAAAGGTAGAATGAGGGAACAGTGTCAGCCGTTCCACTCGTGCCAACAAGTCTCTTGTCCCGACCTACCTCGACTCCTGAGACACTTACACCATCCACCTTGGAATTCGATTAGACAAGTGATATGATTCCTCTCTTCTTCTCTAACTCCCATGACTTTGACGAGGATCTCTCGCAGTAATGCGAGTCATCCTCCTGATTGTTATTTTCCTGATCAGTTTGGTTCCTCACATGACATTGACCAATTTATCTCATACTCTAACATATCACCTTTATATTAAGCATTCATTGCATCCTTGGGAGTTGTCTCTATACCCAAGTGTTGGCGGGTAACTAAAGAGGATTCAAAATGAAAAATTGTAATGTTGGAGAAACTTGGTCCTCTCAATAAGAATAGGACATGGGAGCTCGCATTGCTACCAACAGGGAAAAAATAGTTGGGGGCAAATAGATCTTCACAGTGAAGCAGGTCTTACAAGAAAAATTGATCGCTACAACACACGGTTGGTGGCGAAAGAGTATAATTAGACGTATGACATCGACTACGATGAGACAATTGCACCAGTGAAAAAGTTAAACACAGTCAGAACACTCATCTCTCTGACTGTGAATGGTGGATGGAGGTTGCATCAACAGGATGTAAAGAATGTGTTTCTTCATAGACATCTACTAGGAGGTGTGCATAGAGATACCCCAAGACTTTGACACGAACCAAAGAGTGGGCAAGATATGTGGATTAAGAAAATCACTGTACTGTTTGAAACAATCTCCTCGGGCTTCATTTGATAGGTTCATAAAAAGCAATCGAAGGCATGGGCTATCACCAGATCAATGCCGACCATACATTATTCTTTCAATGACATGGTGGTCACATTACTATTCTTACTGTATATGTGATTGATATGATTGTCACTAGCGATGATGAGAGAGATTGCTTAGATGAAGGCAAGTTTGAGAAAAAATTGAGGTGAAGGACCTGGGACAACTAAGATACTTCCTTGGAATTGAAGTAGCTAGTGAAGTAGAGGTAATTGTTCTATCTTAGAGAAAGTATGTGTTAGACTTGCTCACATGGACAACATGTTGGGATGCAAGCCTGTAGTTTCACAAATTGATCAAAAGAGAAAATTGAGTGTAGAGACAGAAGAGTGAGTTGATCGTGAGAGATACCAGAGGTTGGTAAGTCGTTTCATTTATCTGAGTCACACTAGTCCCGACATACCATTTACAGTAAGTGTGGCGAGTTGCTAAATGCATAATCTGAGAAAGGGTCACATGGATGCAGTATATTAAATTTTGAGGTAGCTGAAGAGTGCACCAGAGAAGGGGCTGATCTTCAGAAAGATGGACATGTAAGCATTGAGGGCTATTAAGACTCCAACTGAGCTAATTATTGTATGGATGACAGGAGATCCACATCTGGATACTGCATGTTCGTCGGGGGCAACTTGGTCACTTGGAAGAGCAAGAAATAGTCAATAGTAGCGAGGTCAACAACAGAGTGAGTATAAGACCATGTCCTTAAGAGTTGCAGAGATGATGTGTTTGAGAGCCTTGGTAGAGCTCAAGGTGGACTAATGAGCTCAAATAAACTTGTGGTGCAACAACAATTCAGCGATCAACATTGCTAACTACAAGGTGCAACATGATAGAACCAAACATGTGGAGATTAATAGGTTCTTCATCAAGGAAAAGCTGAATAACGGACTACTGAAGCTAAGTCATGTAGTTACCGGAGAGCAAGTGGCTCACTGCCTCATCAAATGACTTAGCTCATTAGATTTGTCTAAGTTATATGACAATATGAGTTTAATGGATATCTTTTGTCTATCTTGAGGGGGAGTGTTGAGATATGTATATAATGTAAGGTTTTATTTGTAAATAGGAGAAATCTATGTCTAGGAATTTATTTGTAAATATTGTAAAGCTCTATATAAGCCCAAGAATGAAATGGGTAAGTTTTCAAGAGCAATCAATTCTTTATAGACTATCGTCACTTAGCATACATGAATAGACCAATCGAACAAGCCCATGAGGTTAAACATCTGTGCATGGCAATAGCCCTAGAGAAGCTCTGGGATCGCAGGATTAAAGATTTATTACAAGCATAGAAAAAAATTAAGTTCTCCCATTACTACATGAGAAAATGTTTATGTTAAAAAAAAAACAAAAAAGTTAGAGGTTAAGGAGACAATTGTTGACAAGAAAATAAATTCAACAAGGGGGAAGGGGGTCCTACAGCGACATAAATAGCTCATAATTGCATATAGATGAAATCCAACCATTAGAAACAAAAGTGATCGGATTAATTTGGCGATACCGACAGAAATATTTTTTAAACGACAATGATGGGAGAAATCTTAGTTGTACTGTAGATTAAAACAATAATTAGGAGATACTTCAGCATTTAATCGTTAAGAAATGCAGAACATTTCAATGCTACTCAAAACCAAAATCAAATTAAGTAGCATAGGTCGTTAAAAGACATATAGTACAAGAGAAATGTACAAATTCATGGAATCCGAGTCTTCTAAGATGCTTCTAGATAAAATGAATGAACACTTTCATTAGACATGTTTACTTTATCCATACAGTATCAAAAATAAAGTTTTTAGAAGCTTTAGAATACAAGTGTCCCAATATCATTTCGCCAGATCCCTCAGTAACATTTTCTCCAAGTAGTTCTGCTCAGTTTCCATGATCAAAGAATGCAGTCACTATGTCGTCTGTAAAGACTTAAAACTTCGAACTAAAATTTAAAATAGAAAAACCAAGTGTTACGAGCATTCTAAACAAGCTGAAAGGGGTAAAGAGCTTCAGTTTCTTCATTTGTACCATTCCAAATCCTCGAGTGGTACCAGGATTTGTAGAAGTGGAATAGAGTAATGCATAGTAAATGCACATACAATGGTGTTCAATTACTAAAAGCACAAGTGACTAAAATCTAGGAAAAAAAAAGCTACGACCTAATGGAAGAGATCCAAAGTAAAAAAAGTTACGAAAAGTCTGTTCTATAACCGTCTGAAGAGCAAACTATGGTTACCTAGCATAACGGACAAGTAAATTGTCTGGTTTAAAATCGCCATGAATTATACCGACACTATGCAAAGTCTCCAACATGCGAAGCATTTCTATCGTGTAGTGGATGCATAGTACTTCTTCCATGAGCTTTTGTGTAACCAAATGTGAATTTATAGCATCCTGTGAAAGGATTGTATGAGAAGATCGAGAAGAACATGTATCCAAATCTCTAGTTCGCAAAAAAAAAAAGAAAAAAAAAGGAAGATTTACATACATACCACTCAATTCCCATGTCTATACATATCTATCAAACACCTAAACTTCAATTTTTACATAACATGTCACCTTACCTGAGTATGAAAAAGTGTATTTCACTTTTAAGAGTTAAAATAGTGATATTTTTTATGTGATATAAAAGATTTGGGTGTTTATAAATGTAAAAAGTAAATTTTGGTTGTTGGATATGTAAAGACATAGGAATTGGGTTGTATGTATGTAAATGCCCCATAATACAAAGGCACACTAGGACAAAGTGAAGTTAGAAGAAATTCATAAATATGTCTAGCAGATGTATTTTTACCTGAAGAGTTCCATGTGACAAGTAGTCTGTCACCAAAATGCTTGAATCAGCATAGATATGCACCCTATGGGCAAGGCCAAAGCTTGACCTCTGAAAGAAAAGATAGTATATATTATTACTGTAGTAAAGGAAAATACAACCACTCATCAAAATTGTAACAAACAGTCGATAGTTTACTTGATCAGAGTGAATGCGCTCATCAAGCTGACGATACATGTAGAACTCCCAAGGAAAAGCAGGCCTTTGAATCTATNTATGTATTTTTACCTGAAGAGTTCCATGCGACAAGTAGTCTGTCACCAAAATGCTTGAATCAGCATAGATATGTACCCTATGGGCAAGGCCAAAGCTTGACCTCTGACAGAAAAGATAGTATATATTATTACTGTAGTAAAGGAAAATACAACCACTCGCCAAAATTGTAACAAAAAGTCGATAGTTTACTTGCTCAAAGTGAATGCGCTCATCAAGCTGACGATACATGTAGAACTCCCAAGGAAAAGCAGGCCTTTGAATCTATAGAAAAATAGAATGGTAAATCTTGGTTCTAAATTATAACAGCAGAACACCATAACGGATACGGAGAGTGTATAATAACCTTTAGGGCAACAACATCATCAGCGTTGCCATCAACATAAGCTTTATATACTTGAGCAAACCTACCTTGACCCGAGCAACCTTTGATTTGGTACTTTCTGCAACCTTTAAACAAAAATAATTAAGATGAAAACCTTATGGTTGTGTAAGAAAAAGGATTATTCTGATATAGATTATATGAGGAATATAATGATAAGTATCATTAAGGATAGCATACTAAAAGTTCAAATTTACGAGGAAGACCTAAAACTTGTCTTAAATAAACCCCATAAAAAAAGCAATTCTCCAACCAGGATTATAGGTTTCTCTAAGAAGTACCAACATAAAATATGTAAGCCCTATCATTCAAACTTGATTAAAGATCATTCAAAATAAATAACCATATCCACAAATAAAAGAATTATTATCTGAGACATCTTTTACTTTCTTGTTTTAAATAGTGAATAAGGTGAATCGATCAAAATTGAGTTTGAAAGCATATAACAAACTTCATGAAATGGAGCAAATGAAATATGGTCTTCCAGTATAGGGATTATGATATGAACTTTTGTAAAAATTAAGGCAAAATAAAATATTTTAATTCACAAGCACAAAACAACACAGCCCAAATACATAAAAGAAAAACACTTCAAATCAAGAGCGATCTCTCACAAACTATAACCCTAAAACCTACAATTTGAAAGGTAAATGATATCTCCCGAACCTTAACCCTCAGATTCAAGACAACAATCACATAGCATATCCTAACCCTAAGCATAATAAGCCATATTTATACCCCACAATAACAACTAATAAAAAATTTAATTACAATTAGGTGCCAGTCTAACATTATTCCCCTCCCAAAAAAAGTATTTTGTCCTCAAGGTGGAAAAAAAAATTGTTGATGGATCAAGTCGTATGGCTCCCAGTTATAAATTGTTTGAGTCTGACTCTCACAATCAACAATTGATTGAGATAAGAGATGGGGCATTGACACTGCATGAGGATTGCACCTAATACATAGCTTGAAGCATTAGTCTCTACAATAAAAAAATAGCTAAAATAAAATAACGCCAACATTAACACACATGTTATAACCTTCTTTAACTTCTCAAAAGTCTAGGTCGCCGCTTTCCTCACTAAAAGTTATCCTTCTTCAATTTCTCCTTTAACAGTCACACAATTGAATTACAATCATTCACAAACTTCTGATAGTATCCTGTAAGTGCCAGAAATCTTTTCAATCACTTCAAGTTCTTAGGTAGTGGCCACTCCAACATAGTTGTCACCTTCGATAGATTTGTCGACATCAAAGGCTTGCACAAACTAGAGTCACCACGAAGCACCACCATACAGTCTCCCTCCGAAAATGCCATTGTTTGGAGTTTCCAATTCATCTTAATCTCTCCTAAAGACTGCAACCATTTCAACCCCAATATTACAACATTGCTCCCTAAATACAAAGAAAGAATATCCTCCATCACCTGACATTGTAGTGTTAAAATGACTCCTTTACAAAATCCCCTGCTCTCCTCCACTGTCATGTCCCCATCATGCCTCCAAAACTTTATATGTCAACTATCTCAAGCCCGAAATACTTCACAACTTGAGTAGAGATGAAATTATGGGTGACCCCACTATCCACTAACCACTACGTCCAACTCTCTAATATGTCCTTGAAGTTTTAGTGTGGTTCGGTGTTAACGCCACCACTGAATTCAATGAGACTTATGTCACATTCAAGTGAAAGTGTTCCTCCACCTCTACAGCAACCTCTTTTGTTTCTTCCTCCCATATCTCATTATCACACACTGTGAGAACCTGTAATATTTGATCATTACAACGGTGTTCAGAGACAAACTTCTCATCACACCAAAAACATAACACATTGGCTTGCTTCTCCTATTCTCTATCTCTATAAGGCGTTTCAATGTTGCCCCCAATTGTGGCCCATTATTCCTATCTCGTGGGCCTCCTTCAAGACTTTCACAATTTGAGTTTTTCGTATCATCGTGTTTGTAATATTTTGGGTTGATGCACCACTTGTGCTGCTTATATTAACCCGTTCCATTACATTTTTATCTTCAGCTAACTGCACTAACTCCGTAGTTTTCCCCAATCTCACACTCTCATCAGATGAAGTGATGCTCAAATATCTGGCTTGAACCCTTCACGAAAATTTCTTCCAACACTTCTTTTGGTATCCCTGTCAAATGATCGGATATCATCTCAAATTTCACCCCATAATCCATGAAGGAGCCTTCCTGGATCAATACAAAAAACTGCTCGTATAAATCTCTTTTCCAAGTAGTTCTGAAATGCTCCAACAATCAGTACATGAATTCTTCTCATGCTCTGATTGGCTGACGCTATTCTCTCCATTGATACCACGTTGGAGCCTTCACTTTCTAACACAAAGTTACCGTTATCAATTTTCTTCCTCTGTCAACCCATAAACAGCAAAATATCCCTCCACCTAATAGACCCAATTATAGTCATCCTCTCCTTTAAAGATCAATATCTTCAGCTTCCTTATGTGAGAGTCTCCACCCAATTTCCTTGATCGAAGTTCATTTTACCCATGAAGTGAGGGTTGATTTCACTTCCTTGACCCATATTGATTTCTCTTCTTCCATAAGTCTGGCTCACCACATACTCTACTCGCTCGTCCTCATAGGCCATGAATCCCATTTCATCTGGAACGCTACCGCAGTAAAAGGCATTAGCGTGATTGTAAGAAGCCCCTAGCCGGGGCACCACCCACCACAATTCCATTTTCCATGTAGAAATCATTTGAATCAGTCTTCTTTAGCCCTGAATCGAACGTCTTCCTATTCCACTTCCTAACATTCGTTCTAGCCGTCAAGATGTCGAGTTATTCCTTCCAAGTATTGTCGCTCGAGCTGCTCCTAATTCCTTCACTTGATCCCACAGGTCCAAATCCGCCTAAGGCAGCAACATTGCCCTAACATTGTGTGAATACTTCTGGTTGTTGCCACTCGCATTCTCTCTATATGCCATCGCTCGATCCTACTGCAAGGTGCATTCTTCTTCATCATGTCTTTAAGGCCTGAGAATCTCACCTCCATTAAGGAGAACCGCCCTTCCTTGGACAAGAAACACATAATTACAAATCTGATTTGGCTACTTCTTCCTCTAATGTCTCCCCTAAAGCATCTACTTTCTTGCCGCTATTACTCCTAGGACCGTTTTAGATCACAAAAGCAAAACTTTTGTATGTCGTGATCCCGTCATTGGCTTCATAGTTAGGAAAAATCACAATTTTATCGTGCATTTACATTTTGAAGCCTACAATGCCGTCGTTAGCTTCCCAACTATGTAAAACTGCAACTGTGTCGCTAGGTTAAGTCACGTTTGTACTCGATTATCCCGTTGTTGGCTTTTGGCTACGTTAAATTGTAACTAAATTGCAAGATATGAAGTGCGGCTGCAAATAGTGAAAGAAACAACAAGTTGGATCTTTTAGCTTTTATAACGAGAAACTTCACTGACTCGGGATCTCATACCTCCTCAATGTTCTGCAACTCCACCAAATAGCCTATCCTTGCTCCAAATATTGAATTGGCCATAGTTTTGAGGAAGACCATGGTTTTGCATAAGCAAGCATCTCCTCTCAGCACCTCCCTACCTTTCACCTCGAACTCCATCATCAGTGATTTCCAGTCCACCTTCATCTCTCCAAGCATTTGCAGGCACTTCATCCCCAAAATCACATTTATGCCACCCAAGTCCAAGTGAAAGAAGTCCTCCACCACCTGTAGGTCATGGAGTGTCAGAACCAATCCCTTACAAATCCCCAGACTTTTCTCTACCTTCCCTTTCCCCATCATGACGCCAAAGTTCCTTGTAGCTACCAACTGCAACCCTACTGATCCACGACCCAATTTGAGATGAAGTTATGTGTGGCCTGACCATCCACAAAAACCACAATCGGTTGCTCCCCTGTCTATCCCCTCACATTCATAGTGTGATTCAGAGTAAATCTCACCACTTAATTGAGGGACATCTCCGCCACATCTAAGTGCAGATCCTCCTTCTCCTCCACCGCATCTTCCTCTGATTCCTCCAAATTTCTGTCCTCCTCCAGAACTGGAAGGAACTGAAGGGCGACATGCGACATATTTCTTATCACATCAGCAACATAATCCTTCTGCTCTTTTATCCTGAACTTCTGCATTAGTGAGGCGCTTGAAATTGTCCCGGAGCGAGCCCCCGTATTATGCTCCTTTGTCATCTCTTTCTAAAACGACAATGTCAGTGTTGTGGCCGTCAAGGCACTCTCATAGATGTTGACCTCAATTTTCGTGAGGTCTAGTATTTCTCGTAGGAGTTAGGATCTAGCCTTAGGGGTCTTCCTGCGACTGTCTTAGAACCTTAGAAGTGGTGCCCGCCTCGTTTTAGTTCAACCTATTTCCGTCCTCTTTTGGAGTTTCGCGTGTGTGGTATCGACTTCTAACACTTGGAAGGATGAAACCGACATGAGGAAACCCAAAATGGATTCCTATAGGACCTTTCCNTATCCGCTGATACCACACTAGTCTTTCCCATCAAATATAATCTTGCTGCAATGAGCTTCTCTTCCTCAGTTAACTTATTTACTGCAAAGTATCGCTCCACCAGATATACCAACCCATATGCATATTCTACTTTGAAGATCGACATATTTAGTTTTCTAACCCTTGTATCACCACCCGAGCTTCCTCTTCCTTCGATATTTCACCCTATGTGCCTAGGGTGAAACTCTCTCCTTCGATCATATCCATACCCCACTCCCTATTCCCTCCTTCCTCTTTCCTCCNATAAAATATGTAAGCCCTATCAGTCAAACTTGATTAAAGATCATTCAAAATAAATAGCCATATCCACAAATAAAAGAATTATTATCTGAGACATCTTTTACTTTCTTGTTTTAAATAGTGAATAAGGTGAATCGATCAAAATTGAGTTTGAAAGCATATAACAAACTTCATGAAATGGAGCAACTGAAATATGGTCTTCCAGTATAGGGATTATGATATGAACTTCTGTAAAAATTAAGGCAAAATAAAATATTTTATTTCACAAGCACAAAACAACACAACTCAAATACATAAAAGAAAAACACTTCAAATCAAGAGCGATCTCTCACAAACTATAACCCTAAAACCTACAATTTGAGAGGTAAATGATATCTCCCGAACCTTAACCCTCAGATTCAAGACAACAATCACATAGCATAACCTAACCCTAAGCATAATAAGCCATATTTATACCCCACAATAACAACTAATAAAAGATTTAATTACAATTAGGCTCCAGTCTAACATTATTCCCCTCCCAAAAAAGGTATTTTGTCTTCAAGGTGGAAAAAAAAATTGTTGATGGATCAAGTCGTATGGCTCCCAGTTATAAATTGTTTGAGTCTGACTNTTGTAAAAATTAAGGCAAAATAAAATATTTTAATTCACAAGCACAAAACAACACAGCCCAAATACATAAAAGAAAAACACTTCAAATCAAGAGCGATCTCTCACAAACTATAACCCTAAAACCTACAATTTGAAAGGTAAATGATATCTCCCGAACCTTAACCCTCAGATTCAAGACAACAATCACATAGCATATCCTAACCCTAAGCATAATAAGCCATATTTATACCCCACAATAACAACTAATAAAAAATTTAATTACAATTAGGTGCCAGTCTAACATTATTCCCCTCCCAAAAAAAGTATTTTGTCCTCAAGGTGGAAAAAAAAATTGTTGATGGATCAAGTCGTATGGCTCCCAGTTATAAATTGTTTGAGTCTGACTCTCACAATCAACAATTGATTGAGATAAGAGATGGGGCATTGACACTGCATGAGGATTGCACCTAATAAATAGCTTGAAGCATTAGTCTCTACAATAAAAAAATAGCTAAAATAAAATAACGCCAACATTAACACACATGTTATAACCTTCTTTAACTTCTCAAAAGTCTAGGTCGCCGCTTTCCTCACTGAAAGTTACCCTTCTTCAATTTCTCCCTTAACAGTCACACAATTGAATTACAATCATTCACAAACTTCTGATAGTATCCTGTAAGTGCCAGAAATCTTTTCAACCACTTCAAGTTCTTAGGTAGTGGCCACTCCAACATAGTTGTCACCTTCGATAGATTTGTCGACACCAAAGTCTTGCACAAACTAGAGTCACCACGAAGCACCACCATACAGTCTCCCTCTGAAAACTCCATTGTTTGGAGTTTCCAATTCATCTTAATCTCTCCTAAAGACTGCAACCATTTCATCCCCAATATTACAACATTGCTCCCTAAATTCAAAGAAAGAATATCGTCCATCACCTGACATTGTAGTGTTAAAATCACTCCTTTACAAAATCCCCTGCTCTCCTCCACTGTCATGTCCCCATCATGACTCCAAAAATTTATATGTCAACTATCTCAAGCCCGAAATACTTCACTACTTGAGTAGAGATGAAATTATGGGTGGCCCCACTATCCACTAACCACTACGTCCAACTCTCTAATATGTCCCTGAAGTTTTATAGTGTGGTTCGGTGTTAACACCACCACTGAATTCAATGAGACTTATGTCACATTCAAGTGAAAGTGTTCCTCCAGCTCTACCGCAACCTCTTTTGTTTCTTCCTCCCATATCTTATCATCACACACTGTGAGAACCTGTAATATTTGATCATTACAACGGTGTTCAGAGACAAACTTCTCATCACACCAAAAACATAACACATTGGCTTGCTTCTCCTATTCTCTATCTCTATAAGGCGTTTCAATGTTGCCCCCAATTGTGGCCCATTATTCCTATCTCGTGGGCCTCCTTCAAGACTTTCACAGTTTGAGTTTTTCGTATCATTGTGTTTGTAACATTTTGGGTTGACGCACCAGTTGTGTTGCTTATATTAACTCGTTCCATTACATTTTTATCTTCAGCTAACTGCACTAACTCCGTAGTTTTCCCCAATCTCACACTCTCATCAGATGAAGTGATGCTCAAATATCTGGCTTGAACCCTTCACGAAAATTTCTTCCAACACTTCTTTTGGTATCCCCGTCAAATGATCGGATATCATCTCAAATTTCTCCCCATAATCCATGAAGAAGCCTTCCTGGATCAATACAAAAAACTGCTCGTATAAATCTCTTTTCCAAGTAGTTCTGAAATGCTCCAACAATCAGTACATGAATTCTTCTCATGCTCTGATTGGCTGACGCTATTCTCTTCATTGATACCACGCTGGAGCCTTCACTTTCTAACACAAAGTTACCGTCATCAATTTTCTTCCTCTGTCAACCCATTAACAGCAAAATATCCCTCCACCTAATAGACCCAATTATAGTCATCCTCTCCTTTAAAGATCAATATCTTCAGCTTCCTTATGTGAGAGTCTCCACCCAATTTCCTTGA
>JXCR01116137.1:234296-292124 GCA_002079205.1 Phalaenopsis hybrid cultivar
TATATATATATATATATATATATATATATATAAATTGATGAGAAGTATTTTTTGAATAATTTAATTGACTATGAAGCTACAAAGATTTATAATGAATTAAAATTGATAATTAGAAAAATATAATAAAAATAAATTAAATTATAGTTAAACCTCGCCCCAACCCTTAACTTCCTGGTGTTGCATGATTGAGATTGTCAAAACGGTTCTTTGTTCATAAACAGCTCGTGTTCGACTCGCTAAGCAAACGAGTTGAACGCGAACAAATTTTTGTGCTCGAAAAATAAATGAGTTGAACACGAACAGTGGTATTTTTTAAACGAGCCAAAAACAGTTCTTTATTCGACTCGTTCGTGTTCGGCTTCTTTACACCCCTACTTTTTACATTCAAGAAACAAATATAAAACATTGGAATTAGAGGTGTAAAAGAGTCGGGTTGAGCCACCCTCAACTTGAGCTTAAACTTGATTGGTAAATCGAGTTTGGAGCTCCAACTTGAGCTTAATTCTACATGTTCAAGCCGGCTCACGAGCCAACTTATTTATTATGAAAGAGAGAAAATAATATTAATTTTGAGCTGATGTTATAATAAGATGATAAATAGAATAAGGAATTAGAAGATAAACAATAGGAAATCAGTTAACATAAAACATAAAATATTAGTTTTAAATATTTCTAGTAATTTAGAGATAAAGCCTTGAATTTTAACCTATTTTGAGTATGTTTTACATTAATTATTTTTTAAAAGATTTGGCTCACAAGTTAATGAGTCGAGTCGGGGTTGACTTGAGCTTGGTTTGTTAGTTCATCAAGCTTCAGTCACAAGCCACTTATCGAGTTGAGCCCGAGCTAGCTCATGAGTTGGCTTGGCTCAATTACACCCCTATTTGAGATTGACAGTTTGGGGACGAGGACGATAAAGAGAGGGAGAAGGGAACCTGATCAGCCCAATTTCCAGTTCTAGTACTGAATCCATCTGCCCTTAATTCTTCTCTGCCACACAAATAACTCGTTGCATGAGACATTAGTAAGAAACAGCCTCATTTAAAACATCCTAAGGAGTTGGCAGAAAAGAAAAAAAAGTATTTTTAAACAAGCACATTTCAATATTTAGAGAGTATTGATAGCACTTGTCATTAGAGGTAACCGAGGTGCTTGCATGAGTGCTCGGGCTAACAAAACCAGGGTAAAATAACTCACATAACTTCTAAGGCAAGCGTCGTTATTATTGCACTGCTTAAGTGAATTTCTTGCCATAATGCAGATGATGCAGAACTAGTGCTCATACTTGGAAAACAAGGATGTACTCGTTAAAAAAAGATTAAATAAAAGTGTGCATGTGTGAAAGGTTTCTTGGCCCAGTTTTGGTAAAAGTTTGTTTCTTCAAGGTTATGAGTTTGAACCAAACATTTTACAATTTATTGCTTGTAGCTTGAATATTTTCTTGCTTAAGAAGTGCAACAAATAGCTTAACTCCATATTGCATTCTATATTTATTACAAACCCTAACCCTAAAACATCATATACCAATGTACTTCAGGAGAAAGAAAAATAGGTGGAATACAAAAATCTTAAAAAAAGAATGGATGATAAAGTCATGAAATAGATACTATCATACATAAAATTATTTAACAGCTATGCATTATATAAACTTCAATAATTTAAATTTTAAAGTTCCTTCAATGCTTTTTGGACTAATTTTTAAAGTAACACAACTACGGAAGATTTTAGAATCGTGCATACAAAAACAATTAAATTGTGAGTTATTCTGCCACTCAGAAGGGGTATGTTTGTTGGAGCTCAATAGAGAAGTGATTTTTTGTGAGTATAAATCGGCCATTAGAGAATTCGAACCATACTACACTTTGGAGGTGACCTCATCCTTTGGTGACTCATCAGATGTTGAAGGTATAAGGCGAGAAGAGGAGAGTAGTGATGGTGAGAGATTGGTACAGGTGGGAACAATGCTTTGTCCCTTTGTGTGGGAAGGATCGACTGAGAAAGAGCTGGAAAATGAGGAAACTAAGCCTGAATGTGGTGAGAATCAAGCTCAAGAAGGTCTGAGGGTGCATAGAAAGAAGAAAAGGTAGAATGAGGGAATAGTGCAAGCCGTTTCACTCGTGCCAACAAGTCTCTTGTCCCGACCTACCTCGACTCCTGAGACACTTACACCATCCACCTTGGAATTCGATTAGACAAGTGATATGATTCCTCTCTTCTTTTCTAACTCCTATGACTTTGACGAGGATCTCTCGCAGTAATGCGAGTCATCCTTCTGATTGTTATTTTCCTGATCAGTTTGGTTCCTCACATGACATTGACCAATTTATCTCATACTCTAACATATCACCTTTACATTAAACATTCATTGCATCCTTGGGAGTTGTCACTATACCCAAGTGTTGGCGGGTAACTAAAGAGGATTCAAAATGGAAAATTGTAATGTTGGAGAAACTTGGTCCTCTCGATAAGAACAGGACATGGGAGCTCGCATTGCTACCAGCAGGGAAAAAAATAGTTGGGTGCAAATAGATCTTCACAGTGAAGCAGGTCTTACAAGAAAAATTTATCGCTACAACGCACGGTTGGTGGCGAAAGAGTATAATTAGACGTATGCATCGACTATGATGAGACATTTGCACCAGTGAAAAAGTTAAACACAGTCAGAACACTCATCTCTCTAATTGTGAATGGTGGATGGAGGTTACATCAATTGGATGTAAAGAATGTGTTTCTTCATAGACATCTACTAGGAGGTGTGCATAGAGATACCCCCAAGACTTTGACACAAACTAAAGAGTGGGCAAGATATGTGGATTAAGAAAATCACTGTACTGTTTGAAACAATCTCCTTGGGCTTCATTTGATAGGTTCAGAAAAAGCAATCGTAGGCATGGGCTATCACTAGATCAAAGCCTACCATACATTATTCTTTCAATGACATGGTGGTCACATTACTATTCTTGCTGTATATGTGATTGATATGATTGTCACTGGCGATGATGAGAGAGATTGCTTAGATGAAGGCAAGTTTAGGAAAAAATTTTGAGGTGAAGGACATGGGACAACCAAGGTACTTCCTCGGAATTGAAGTAGCTAGTGAAGCAGAGGGAGTTGTTCTATCTCAGAAAAAAGTATGCGTTAGACTTGCTCACAGAGACAAACATGTTGGGATGCAAGCCTGTAGTTTCACAAATTGATCAAAAGAAAAAATTGAGTGTAGAGACAGAAGAGTCAGTTGATCGTGAGAGATACCAGAGGTTGGTAAGTCGTTTCATTTATCTGAGTCACACTAGTCCCGACATACCATTTACAGTAAGTGTGGCGAGTTGCTAAATGCATAATCTGAGAAAGGGTCACATGGATGCAGTATATTAAATTTTGAGGTAGCTGAAGAGTGCACCAGAGAAGGGGTTGATCTTCAGAAAGATGGACATGTATGCATTGAGGGCTATTATGACTCCAACTGAGCTAATTATTGCATGGATGACAGAGATCCACATTTGAATACTGCATGTTTTTCGGGGGCAACTTGGTCACTTGGAAGAGCAAGAAATAGTCACTAGTAGCGAGGTCAACAACAGAGTGAGTATAAGAACATGGCCTTAAGACTTGCTGAGATGATGTTTTTGAGAGCCTTGGTAGAGCTCAAGGTGGACCAATGAGCTCAAATAAACTTGTGGTGCAACAAAAATTCAACGATCAACATTACTAACAACAAGGTGGACCAATGAGCTCAAATAAACTTGTGGTGCAACAACGATTCAACGATCAACATTACTAACAACAAGGTGCAACATGATAGAACCAAACATGTGGAGATTAATAGGTTCTTCATCAAGAAAAAGCTGAATAACGGACTACTGAAGCTAAGTCATGTAGTTACCGGAGAGCAAGTGGTTCACTGCCTCATCAAATGAATTAGCTCATTAGATTTGTCTAAGTTATGCGACAAGATGAGTTTAATGGATATCTTTTGTCTATCTTGAGGGGGAGTGTTGAGATATGTATATAATGTAAGGTTTTATTTGTAAATAGGAGAAATCTATGTCTAGGAATTTATTTGTAAATATTGTAAAGCTCTATATAAGCCCAAGGATGAAATGGGTAAGTTTTCAAGAGCAATCAATTCTTTTGTAGAGTATCCTCACTTAGCATACATGAATAGACCAATCGAACAAGCCCTTGAGGTCAACCATCTGTGCATGGCAATAGCCCTCGAGAAGCTCTGGAATCGCAGGATTAAAGATTTATTACAAGCATAAAAAAAATTAAGTTCTCCCATTACTACATGAGAAAATGTTTATGTTAAAAAAAAACAAAAAAGTTAGAGGTAAATGAGACAATTGTTGACAAGAAAATAAATTCAACAAGGGGGAGGGGGGTCCTACAGCGACATAAATAGCTCATAATTGCATATAGATGAACTCCAACCATTAGAAACAAAAGCGATTGGATTAATTCGGTGATACCGGCAGAAATAATTTTTAAACGACAATGATGGGAGAAATCTTAGTTGTACTGTAGATTAAAACAATAATTAGGAGATACTTAGCATTTAATCGTTAAGAAATGCAGAACATTTCAATGCTACTCAAAACAAAAATCAAATAAAATAGCATAGGTCGTTAAAAGACATATAGTACAAGAGAAATGTACAAATTCATGGAATCCGAGTCTTCTAAGATGCTTCTAGATAAAATGAATGAACACTTTCATTATACATGTTTACTTTATCTATACAGTATCAAAAATAAAGTTTTTAGAAGGTTTAGAATACAAGTGTCCCAATATCATTTCACCAGATCCCTCAGTAACATTTTCTCCAAGTAGTTCTGCTCAGTTTTCATGATCAAAGAATGCAGTCACTATGTCGTCTATAAAGATTTAAAACTTCGAACTAAAATTTAAAATAGAAAAACCAAGTGTTACGAGCATTCTAAACAAGCGGAAAGGGTAAAGAGCTTCAATTTCTTCATTTGTACCATTCCAAATCCTCGAGTGGTACCAGGATTTGTAGAAGTGGAATAGAGTAATGCATAGTAAATGCACAAACAATGGTGTTCAATTACTAAAAGCACAAATGACTAAAATCTAGGGAAAAAAAAAGCTACGACCTAATGGAAGAGATCCAAAGTAAAAAAAGTTACGAAAAGTTTGTTCTATAACGGTCTGAAGAGCAAACTACAGTTACCTAGCATAACGGACAAGTAAATTGTCTGGTTTAAAATCGCCATGAATTATACCGACACTATGCAAAGTCTCCAACATGCGAAGCATTTCTATCGTGTAGTGGATGCATAGTACTTCTTCCATGAGCTTTTGTGTAACCAAATGTGAATTTATAGCATCCTGTGAAAGGATTGTATGAGAAGATCCATAAGAACATGTATCCAAATCTCTAGTTCGCAAAAGAAAAAAAAAAAGGGAAGATTTACATACATACCACTCAATTCCTATGTCTATACATATCTATCAAACACCGAAACTTCAATTTTTACGTAACATGTCACCTTACCTAATTATGAAAAAGTGTATTTCACTTTTAAGAGTTAAAATGGTGATATTTATGTGATATAAAAGATTTGGGTGTTTATAAATGTAAAAAGTAAATTTTGGTTGTTGGATATGTAAATACATAGGAATTGGGTTTTATGTATGTAAATGCCCCATAATACAAAGGCACACCAGGACAAAGTGAAGTTAGAAGAAATTCATAAATATGTCTAGTAGATGTATTTTTACCTGAAGAGTTCCATGAGACAAGTAGTCTGTCACCAAAATGCTTGAATCAGCATAGATATGTACCCTATGGGCAAGGCCAAAGTTTGACCTCTGACAGAAAAGATAGTATATATTATTACTGTAATAAAGGAAAATACAACCACTCACCAAAATTGTAACAAAAAGTCGATAGTTTACTTGCTCAGAGTGAATGCGCTCATCAAGCTGACGATACATGTAGAACTCCCAAGGAAAAGCAGGCCTTTGAATCTATAGAAAAATATAATGGTAAATCTTGGTTCTAAATTATAACAGCAGAACACCATAATGGATACGGAGAGTGTATAATAACCTTTAGGGCAACAACATCAT
Organism: Phalaenopsis hybrid cultivar; assembly: GCA_002079205.1. Classification (NCBI taxonomy): domain Eukaryota; kingdom Viridiplantae; phylum Streptophyta; class Magnoliopsida; order Asparagales; family Orchidaceae; genus Phalaenopsis; species Phalaenopsis hybrid cultivar. The sequence goes on from JXCR01116137.1 coordinate 240,390, forward strand.
CAGCGTTGCCATCAACATAAGCTTTATATACTTGAGCAAACCTACCTTGACCCGAGCAACCTTTGATTTGGTACTTTCTGCAACCTTTAAACAAAAATAATTAAGATGAAAACCTTATGGTTGTGTAAGAAAAAGGATTATTCTGATATAGATTATATGAGGAATATAATGATAAGTATCATTAAGGATAACAAAATAAAAGTTCAAATTTACGACCTAAAACTTGTCTTAAATAAACCCCATAAAAAAAGCGATTCTCCAACCAGGATTATAGGTTTCTCTAAGAAGTACCAACTTAAAATATGTAAGCCCTATCATTCAAACTTGATTAAAGATCATTCAAAATAAATAACCATATCCACAAATATAAGAATTATTATTTGAGACATCTTTTACTTTCTTGTTTTCAATAGTGAATAAGGTGAATCGATCAAAATTGAGTTTGAAAGCATATAACAAACTTCATGAAATGGAGCAAATGAAATATGGTCTTCCAGTATAGGGATTATGATATGAACTTCTGTAAAAATTAAGGCAAAATAAAATATTTTATTTCACAAGCACAAAACAACTCAACCCAAATACATAAAAGAAAAACACTTCAAATCAAGAGTGATCTCTCACAAACTATAACCCTAAAACCTACAATTCGAGAGGTAAATGATATCTCCCGAACCTTAACCATCAGATTCAAGACAACAATCACATAGCATAACCTAACCCTAAGCATAATAAGCCATATTTATACCCCACAATAACAACTAATAAAAGATTTAATTACAATTAGGCGCCAGTCTAACATTATTCCCCTCCCAAAAAAGGTATTTTGTCCTCAAAGTGGAAAAAAAATTGTAGATGGATCAAGTCGTATGGCTCCCAGTTATAAACTGCTTGAGTCTGACTCTCACAATCAACAATTGATTGAGATAAGAGATGGGGCATTGACACTGCATGAGGATTGCACCTAATCCATAGCTTGAAGCATTAGTCTCTACAATAAAAAAAAGCTAAAATAAAATAACGCCAACATTAACACACGTGTTATAACCTTCTTTAACTTCTCAAAAGTCTAGGTCGCCGCTTTCCTCACTGAAAGTTATCCTTCTTCAATTTCTCCTTTAACAGTCACACAATTGAATTACAATCCTTCACAAACTTTTGGTAGCATCCTGTAAGTGCCAAAAATCTTTTCAACCACTTCAATTTCTTAGGTAGTGGCCACTCCAACATAGTTGTCACCTTCGATAGATTTGTCGACACCAAAGTCTTGCACAAACTAGAGTCACCACGAAGCACCACCATACAATCTCCCTCCTAAAACTCTACTGTTTGGAGTTTCCAATTCATCTTAATCTCTCCTAAAAACTGCAACCATTTCATCCCCAATATTACAGCATTGCTCCCTAAATACAAAGGAAGAATATCCTCCATAACCTGACATTGTAGTGTTAAAATCACTCCTTTACAAAATCCCCTGCTCTCCTCCACCTGTCATGTCCCCATCATGACTCCAAAACTTTATATGTCAACTATCTCAAGCCCGAATTACTTCACTACTTGAGTAGAGATGAAATTATGGGTGGCCCCACTATCCACTAACCACTACGTCCAACTCTCTAATATGTCCCTGAAGTTTTATAGTGTGGTTCGGTGTTAACACTACCACCGAATTAAATGAGACTTATGTCACATTCAAGTGAAAGTCTTCCTCCACCTCTACCGCAACCTCTTTTGTTTCTTCCTCCCATATCTCATCATCACACACTGTGAGAAACTGTAATGTTTGATCCCTACAACGGTGTTCAGAGACAAGCTTCTCATCACACCAAAAACATAACCCATTGGCTTGCTTCTCCTGTTCTCTATCTTTATAAGGCGTTTCAATGTTGCCCCCAATTGTGGCCCATTATTCCTATCTCGTGGGCCTCCTTCAAGACTTTCAAAGTTTGAGTTTTTCGTATCATCGTGTTTGTAACATTTTGGGATGACGCTCCACTTGTGTTGCTTATATTAACCCGTTCCATTACATTTTTATCTTCAACTAACTGCACAAACTCCATAGTTTTCTCCAATCTCAGAATCTCATCAGATGAAGTGATGCTCAAATATCTGGCTTGAACCCTTCACGAAAATTTCTTCCAACACTTCTTTTGGTATCCCTCTCAAATGATCGGATATCATCTCAAATTTCTCCCCATAATTCATGAAGGAGCCTTCCTGGATCAATACAAAAAATTGCTCGTATAAATCTCTTTTCCAAGTAGTTCTGAAATGCTCCAACAATCAATACTTGAATTCTTCTCATGCTTTGTTTGGCTGAGACTATTCTCCCCATTGATACCACGCTGGAGCCTTCACTTTCTAACACAAAGTTACCGTCATCAATTTTCTTCCTCTGTCAACCCATAAACAGCAAAATATCCCTCCACCTAATAGACCCAATTATAGTCATCATCTCCTTCAAAGATCAATATTTTCAGCTTCCATATGTGAGAGTCTCCACCCAATTTCCTTGACCGAAGTTCATTTTACCCATGAAGCGAGGGTTGATTTCACTTCCTTGACCCATATTGATTTCTCTTCTTCCATAAGTCTGGCTCACTACATAATCTACTCGCTCGTCCCCATAGGCCATGAATATCATTTCATCTGGAACGCTACCGCAGTAAAAGGCATTAGCGTGATTGTAAGAAGCCCCAGTCGGGGCCCCACCCACCACAATTACCTTTTCCATGTAGAAATCATTTGAATCAATCTTCTTTAGCCCTGGATCGAACGTCTTCCTATTCCACTTCCTAACATTCGTTCCAGCCGTCAAGATGTCAAGTTATTCCTTCCAAGTATTGTCACTCGAGTTTGCTCCTAATCCCTTCACTTGATCCCACAGGTCCAAATCCGCCTAAGGCAGCAACATTGCCCTAACATTGTGTGAATACTTCTGGTTGTTGCTACTCGCATTCTCTCTATATGCTATCGCTCGATCCAACTGCAAGTTGCATTCTTCTTCATCATGTCTTCAAGGCCTGAGAATCTCACCTCCATGAAAGAGAACCGCCCTTCCTTGGACAAGAAACACTCAATTACAAATCTGATTTGGCCTTCTTCTTCCTCTAATTTCTCTCCTCAAGCATCTACTTTCTTGCCGCTATTACTCCTAGGACCGTTTTAGATCACAAAAGCAAAACTTTTGTATGTCGTGATCCCGTCGTTGGCTTCATAGTTAGGAAAAATCACAATTTTATCATGCATTTACATTGTGAAGCCTACGATGTCGCCGTTAGCTTCCCAACTATGTAAAACTGCAACTGTGCCGCTAGGTTAAGTCACGTTTGTACTCGACGATCCAGTTGTTGACTTTTGGCTAGGTCAAATTGTAACTAAATTACAAGATATGAAGTTGTGCGGCTGCAAATAGTGAAAGAAACGACAAGTTGGATCTTTTAGCTTTTATAATGAGAAACTTCACCGACTGCAACTCCACCAAATAGCCTATCCTTGCTCCAAATATTGAATTGGCCATAGTTTTGAGTAAGACCATGGTTTTGCATAAGCAGCACCTCCCAACCATCCACCTCGAACTCCATCATCAGTGATTTCCAGTCCACCTTCATCTCTCCAAGCATTTGCAACCACTTCATCCCCAGAATCACATTTATGCCACCCAAGTCCAAGTGAAAGAAGTCCTCTACCACCTGTAGGTCATGGAGTGTCAGAACCAATCCTTTACAAATCCCCCGACTTTTCTCCACCTTCCATTTCCCCATCATGACGTCAAAGTTCCATGTAGCTACCAACTCCAACCCTACTGATCCACGACCCAATTTGAGATGAAGTTATGTGTGGCCCGACCATCCACAAGAACCACAATCGGTTGCTCCCCTGTCTATCCCCTCACATTCATAGTGTAATTCGGAGTAAATCTCACCACTTAATTGAGGGACATCTCTGCCACATCTAAGTGCAGATGCTCCTTCTCCTCCACCGCATCTTCCTTTGATTCCTCCAAATTTGTGTCCTCCTCCAGAATTGAAAGGATCTGAAGGGCGACATGCGACATATTTCTTATCACATCAGCAACATAATCCTTCTGCTCTTTTATCCTGAACTTCTGCATTAGTGAGGCGCTTGAAATTGTCCTGGAGCGAGCCCCCGTATTATGCTCCTTTGTAATCTCTTTCTAAAACGACATCGTCTGGGTCATCAGTGTCATGGCCGTCAAGGCACTCTCACAGAATCCTCCAGTGTCGCCGCTTTTGCTTTTCTTCTTTAGTTGTTTCATGTCTTCTATCATTAAGGCGAGCTACATAATTTTCCCCAATCCACACGTTCTTAATGATCGGATGACCTCTCAAATGTCGGGCTTGAGGCCCTTCAAGAAGTTCCCATTAAGTCTTGCAGCATAAATGCCCCTCAACCACCCCGACAAGAGCTCAAATCTCTCCATTTATTTCGTGAAAGCCCCATCCTGATTCAAAGCATAGAATTGCTCGTGTAAGTTTTCTTCCTGGATGACTCGACAATGTCCCAATAAGCAATTCTTAAACTCCTTTAATGAGTGTATTAGATACCTGGCCTCCATCCGCTGATACCACACTAGTCTTTCCCATCAAATATACTCCTGTCGCAATGAGCTTCTCTTCCTCAGTTAACTTATTTACTGCAAAGTATCGCTTCACCAGATATACCAACCCATATGCATATTCTACTTTGAAGATCGACATATTCAGTTTTATGACCATTGTATCACCACCCGAGCTTCCTCTTCCTTCGATATTTCACCCTATGCGCCTAGGGTGAAACTCTCTCCTTCGATCATATCCATACCCCACTCCCTATTCCCTCCTTCCTCTTTCCTCCTGTGTTATTCCATGTTCCTTGTACAATCCCTCCAATTTTCAGCCCAACCCTCTCCATCGAAAGTTTCCACTCCCTCTCATATGTAACACCGACACTTCTAAATATGTCGTACCTCTGACATGCCCCGACACTTCTCCGTCACTATAAAATATACGTCTTAATATTTTTCAGGCCCAAACACATCTGCGACACAACACCGCTCATCTCTCATTATATTGAAACTGCTTCTAACATTCGTCAAAATCGAGCACCGAACGTGCATTTAATATTCGTTGAAGCTAAGCATTAATAATTCCCACTTTATAATCATAGGATTTTTTAAATTTTGATAGATAAGTTAGATTATAAGTTGAATGAATTTTTTTGAAACACATTATATCAAGTTTTAAAAATTAATTTTCATGAGCATGAGGCTTTATAATAAAAATTAAATTTATGAAGTTAAAATTTATTCTTGTATAATTTGTGATGTGATATTTTTCATAAAGAATAATAGAAATATATAATTTTCATATTAATAAGTATAAAAAAGTGTCCATGACGTGTCATGTCCTATTTTTTTCCTCAATTATGTCATGTATCTGAATCTTGTCGTGTTGTGTGTATCCGTGCTTCATAGCCCCCTCCTGCTGGAGTCCTAAGGGGACGCTATAGGTGGTAGATTATGTCCTCTTCGTTGTCCTCTCGTTCGATTTCCTTTCTTTTTGATTTGACCAAGGATTCCCTGATCAACCATTGGTCAAAGTTTGCAATCTGGCGATCGATATGACCTTGGATTGCAACTCCATGAGCCTCTTTATCATCTATCGCATTTCCCCTATGCTCTCGAATTCATCCTCCATTCAGCTCTCTATAGAAGAAAACCTATCATCTATGGTGACGAACATTTCTACCATTCTCAATCTAATTTTCCTTACTTTTCCTTATAACACAACCACTTTCTTTGTTGTCATCATTCCAAGATCTTGCTCTTATACCAACTTGATAGGATCCAAAACCAATAACAACGAACAAACAACGATTAAATTGCACTAGAGAGGTAGAGAAAATAAATGAGCGTTGCTTTTACCAAAACCAATGAAAATAAACAAAATACAATGATGATCTACAATTCGAGAGGTAGATCGTTTCTCCACGAACCCTATACGCCGCTAGGAACACCACGAGAAAGAAAAAACAACTACAACCAAGCAAAACACACCCTAAACCTAGCTTCTTAGCCCTAATATAAACCTCTGAATACTACTCAAACATTTCCCCAAAACTCCTAGAATTATTCCTTTTTGTGTACATGATTAGAGCCTTAGTGGGCCCCACATAGGGCTGAAATATTCTCTACATAAAAAATAAAAAAAAAAAGAAAACGCACGACCCTGCCCGACCTATGCGTTATAGGAATATTTCATTGCATAAGAATATTCCCTCGTATTATTCTGAATATTTTCCGTATTATTCATGTGTTATTGAGGTAATTCAACCAAATGACAAGATAAAAACTTTTACTGATGTGTTATTAATGTGTTATGGAAGTGATTTTGAGTTAGTATTGTTATTTAAAAAACAATAACATCTCAAAATCACCTCAGTCAATATTTTTAACGTGTTATTGGTGTGTTATTCATGTGTTATTAATGCGTTATTAAGGTGATACAATCAAATGATAAGAAGAAAACTTCTACTGATGTGTTATTCATGTGTTATGGAAGTAATTTTGAGTTTGTATTGATGTTTAAAGAACAATAACATCTCAAAATCACCTCAATAACAGATCAGTAACACATGAATAATACGAAAAATATTCAGAATAACGCGAGGAAATATTCCTATAACACGGTGACAATGATAAATAACGCAGAAAATATTTTCTTATAACACATGGGCAAGATTCTGTGACGCAGAGGAATATACATAATGCGATTGAATATTCATATAACACATCGACAAAGGTAACACATTGGTCTTGTCGGGCCGCGCGCTTTCATTTTTTTTAATTTTTTATGTAGGTGAGCCCAAACCTTCCACGTGTCAGCTCGAGATTGGACTCTGCAAGCAGCTTTGCGTGCGGAGTCCTGATGTAATATTTTTTTCCGAACTCTCTCTCTCTCCGTTAATACAAATAAATGGACCCCCTTCGGCCATCCGGCTTTTACATATGAAACCGTTTGACAAATACCCCAAACCAATTCAAAAATCTTATTAACATCATTATTATTTTATTTATTTATTTATTTACATTTTTATTTCTTTTATTTCAATTATTACATAAACCAAAACTAATTTGTTAGGAACTTCTACAAAACTTAGGGCAAAAAATATATATTTTTATTGCACCAACAAAAAACAACCAAATCCAAATACATAAAAATGAGCATATATAATTTGAGAGAGGTGTTCTATCCCAAGCCCTAATCCTATGATTCAAAACTACAGTTACATAACATAGCCTAACCCTAACAGAGTGTTCGGTTGCGAACGGGATTTAAGCTAAATAGAATTAAATAAATCTAGTAAATTCGGATGTATAAAATCCAGATGCTATTTCAAAATTGTATTTGGTGAGTTAAGATTAAATCCCCTCACATCCAACTAAATTGTTTGGCATATTATTTTTGGGATCTATAATAGCTTCCAAAAAATTCTATAAAAAATAAAAATTAAATGGCGTAAGAACCTAAAATCTACCGCAACTCCCCACCCTTTTNGAGCGACCCTGCCCAACCTATGCGTTATAGGAACATTTCATCGCATAAGAATATTCTCTCGCGTTATTCTGAATATTTTCCGTGTTATTCATGTGTTATTGAGGTAATTCAACCAAATGACAAGATAAAAACTTTTACTGATGTGCTATTAACGAGTTATGGAAGTGATTTTGAGTTAGTATTGTTGTTTAAAAAACAATAACATCTCAAAATCACCTCAGTTAATGTTTTTAACATGTTATTGGTGTGTTATTCATGTATTATTGATGTGTTATTGAGGTGATAAAATCAAATGACAAGATGAAAACTTCTACTGATGTGTTATTCATGTGTTATGGAGGTGATTTTGAGTTTGTATTGTTGTTTAAAGAACAATAACATCTCAAAATCACCTCAATAACACACCAGTAACACATGAATAACACGAAAAATATTCAGAATAACGCGAGAAAATATTTCTATAACACGGCAACAGGGATAAATAACGCAGAAAATATTTTCTTATAACACATGGGCAAGATTTTGTGACGCGGAGGAATATACATAACGTGATTGAATATTCATATAACACATCGACAAAGGTAAGTAACACATTGGTCGTGTCGGACCGCGCTTTTTCATTTTTTTAATTTTTTATGTATGTGAGCCCAGACCTTCCACGTGTCAGCTGGAGATTGGACTCTGCAAGCAACTTTGCATGCGGAGTCCTGATGTAATATTTTTTTTGAACTCTCGCTCTCTCCGCTAATACAAATAAATGGACCCCCTTCGGCCATCCGCTTTTACATATGAAACCGTTTAACAAATACCCCAAGCCAATTCAAAAATCCTATTAACATCATTATTATTTTATTTATTTATTTATTTACTTATTTATTTCTTTTATTTCAATTATTACATAAACAAAAACTAATTTGTTAGGAACTTCTACAAAACTTGGGGCAAAAAAATATATTTTTATTGCACCCACAAAAAACAACCAAATCCAAATACATAAAAATGAGCATATATAATTTGAGAGAGAGGTGTTCTATCTCAAGCCCTAATCCTATGATTCAAAACTACAGTTACATACATAGCCTAACCCTAACAGAGTGTTTGCTTGCAAACGGGATTTAAGCTAAATAGAATTAAATAAATTTAGTAAATCCAGATGTATAAAATCCATATGCTATTACGAAATTGTATTTGGTGCAGTTAAGATTAAATCCCCTCACATCCAATTAAATTGTTTGACATATTATTTTCGGGATCTATAATAGCTTTCAAAAAATTCTATAAAAAATAAAAATTAAATGGCGTAAGAATCTAAAATCTACCGCAACTCCCCACCCTTTTCTACACCTCAACCATCTTAATTTACCATGTGGTACTGAGAACTCTTTACCCACTTTTTTTTTCTTGGGAAAATTCTTTGCACACGGTATAATCATCATCTTTCTCAAAACTCCATTTTTAACCCTCAACTTTGTATCCCATACCTTTCTGCTCCATTGGAAACTCCCCATGCAGACCTCTCATACAGATTGCCTCCATCCAATTCACTTCTCCTTCGTACCTTTCCTGTTTCTTCTTCTCACAATGAGGTAGTGAGGCGATCACGTTTGAAGTTGATNTCTCCATTGGAAACTCCCCATGCACACCTCTCATACAGATTGCCTCCATCCAAATGACTTCTCCTTCCTACCTTTCCTGTTTCTTTTTCTCACAATGAGGTAGTGAGGCGATCACGTTTGAAGTTGATGACAAGACAATGAAATGGTTTGCAGTGAGTTTTTCCTAAGCTAAATCCGCTAAATCTACCTTTTGATAGGATTTAATAAATCCGGATTTAAGTCAAAACAGCGAAGAAAATTGGGTTTAGCGGACCGTCAGATTTAACTTTCAATTTTTTTTTTTTTGCATTTGACTGGATTTATGTTAAATAGTGGCGTAAATTCTACTAAAAGTATGCTATCAAACACCCTCTAAGCATAAATAATCTTATTTATACCCCGCAGTACTAACTAATAAAAGCCTAAATTGCCCTTAGGCGTTTGTCTAATAGATTCCTTAATAAAGTTTATGTTAGACCCCACCAGTGCCATATTGCTTATTCCTTACCTTTCTGTATAGGGATTCATCAAAAGTTTATATCAGAGTTCCCCGATACTTTACCACATATTCTTCATCCTTATTGTTCAGGTCCAAAGCAGAAATAGAAATGCACGTAACCAAATTAGNAATAAAGTTTATGTTAGACCCCACCAATGCCATATTGCTTATTCCTCACCTTTCTGTATAGGGATTCATCAAAAGTTTATATCAGAGTTCCCCGACACTTTACCACATATTCTTCATCCTTATTGTTCAGGTCCAAAGCAGAAATAGAAATGCACGTAACCAAATTAGATACCAACAATTGAAATATTACAGCAGCTTAACTCTAACCTCTATCAAAACATGGATAGTTCTAAGCCATCTAAATATGGCACACCAGCATGGAAACAGCTATCTTGGTAATGAAGAGGTAGGCCATGGAAAGTCCCAAAGCACTATATAGTCAAATAGCAACAGTAGAGATTGGTTGTCCAAAGGAACACTACATTAGTAGAGGCAACTCAAAATCACCCAATGGGAGATATGACAGCTAAAGCATAGGAGATGGCGGCCCTCGATCCTAAGGAATAGAGTGAGCCAAATAGGAAAGCTAAGGTTATTCTGTTAATTAAACCTGCCAATAGTAGGCATCCACAAATTGGAGTTAAATCTCAGATATAAGCAGGAGAGATGGAAAAGGGGTGGCAGATTTGCAAATGGGGTTGGCAAAAAATAAATTCATGTTAAGCATAGTATTTAAAAGTGGGTGGAAGCCAAGAAGGAAACATCCACAAGCACAACCCCACACCCGTAAGATGGATTCTCCAAATTATACCCAGAAAGGACTGAGAAGCTATCAATAAGTCATAGGCTGCCTTTGGAAGAATTGGCATGGATAGTTTTAGGCTAGGGATACTTGTCCCTTCTCTAATAAGTAAACGCCAATGAGGAGTACAAGCAACATCCACTTGCTTACCTTCATGTATGGTTTCATTCAGCCTCAAAATGGTACAGTCCCAAAATGAATGGGAGAAATAATATTGCATGCCAAATAGTAGGGGGGCATCCAATCATAAAAAACTTGAGGGAATCATTCAGATCAAAAGGGATGGAGCTAGGAAGGGGGGATGAAGGTTGGACCACAGATACAACCTGGCAAATATAATTCTAGAGTTGTTAGCTGTGACTGTAATATTGTCAACGGCTAATAGTACTCAACAGAATTATCAATCTTAGAAGTTCCCTCAGGGATCAAACAAAAAAAGCCAAGAGTTCAGAAATTCAAACAAAAGGGGAATAGAGGAAATATTTTCCTAGACTGGAACAAACAAAGAAGGCCAATTCAGTTGAAACGTTATTAATCGGTTCAATATTTTTTTTTTAGTGGGTGTTACATTTCCTATCACATGCACTATGTTTCAACAATAACATCCAATATTAATATGATATTGAACTAGTACAAGACACCTCTTAATCTGAAACAAAGACAAAAAAAAAAAACACATGTAAAATTTCTTTACAGCTCCTCTACTCATTTACACATACATGTATCAATAAATTTAACACCAGTAAGGAAGAACGTTAGCGATGAACCAAATTAAATAAAAAAAAGCAAAAAATAGCCTATAGGAATTACTACCCAGCTCAAGTGTTTTATTCCTCGAAGAGTTCTGTAATGATGATAAGGATGCTTTTCCTGAGTAGATCTTGTTAATACAATGATAACCCTGGACAAGTTAGAAATTTAGCAATTGAGCTGAGAAGATAATGAAACTTCAAATTTATGCCATTCAAAAAAGTCCATAATGATATATCTTACATCATATTTTTTTAAGTAGGTTTCCTTTTCTTTTAGGAAGCTTTCAGTTATAGAAGTAGACCAAGGATCTACACATAACTGTTCCTGCCTTTCATTCACAATTTTGTCAGCCTGCAAATAGAATAATCAGGAAAGAGAGAGAGAGAGAGAGAGAGAAAGAGAAGCAAACAAATTAGCTATTTTCATATGGATAATCTAACACGTATACTTTACTTTTGACATTTATAACACCCAAATCTTTCTTATCACTAATACTACTATTTTAACTTTTAAAAGTGAAATAAAATTTTTCATGCATAGGTAAGATAGCATATATGTAAAAATTACAGTTTAGGGGTTAGATAAGTAAATACATACGAATTAAGTGGTATGTATGTAAATCTTCCAAACTTTTGTATAACTAAATTGAATGCAGACTATTTACAAACTAGTAGTTTCCTTGTGTTACTATTTCAAAGAAAATTATACAGTTAGTTATTTTAGCATTAAAAGAAGCTTGCTTACCTATTGCATTCTGTATTATGAAATACCAAATGTCTTTTGAAAGTCGTGAAAAATAACGTTTAAAGATAGAAAGNCATCCGCTGATACCACACTAGTCTTTCCCATCAAATATAATCCTGCCGCAATGAGCTTCTCTTCCTCAGTTAACTTATTTACTGCAAAGTATCGCTCCACCAGATATACCAACCCATATGCATATTCTACTTTGAAGATCGACATATTCAGTTTTCTAACCCTTGTATCACCACCCGAGCTTCCTCTTCCTTCGATATTTCACCCTATATGCCTAGGGTGAAACTCTCTCCTTCGATCATATCCATACCCCACTCCCTATTCCCTCCTTCCTCTTTCCTCCTGTGTTATTCCATATTCCTTGTACAATCCCTCCAATTTTCAGCCCAGCCCTCTCCATCGAAAGTTTTCACTCCCTCTCATATGTAACACCGACACTTCAAAATATGTCGTACCTCTGACATGCCCCGACACTTCTCCGTCACTATAAAATATGCATCTTAATATTTTTCAGGCCCAAACACATTTGCAACACAACACCGCTCATCTCTCATTATGTTGAAACTGCCTCTAACATTCGTCAAAATCGAGCACCGAATGTGCATTTAAAATTCGTCGAAGCCAAGCATTAATAATTCCCACTTTATAATCATAGGAATTTTTAAATTTTAATAGACAAGTTAGATTATAAGTTGAATGAATTTTTTTGAAACACATTATATCAAGTTTTNTCATCAAAAGTTTGCACTCCCTCTCATATGTAACACCGACACTTCAAAATATGTCGTACCTCTGACATGCCCCGACACTTCTCCGTCATTATAAAATATACATCTTAATATTTTTCAGGCTCAAACACATTTGCAACACAACACTGCTCACCTCTCATTATGTTGAAACTGCCTCTAACATTCGTCAAAACCGAGCACCGAATGTGCATTTAATATTCGTCGAAGCCAAGCATTATTAATTCCCACTTTATAATCATAGGATTTTTTAAATTTTAATAGACAAGTTAGATTATAAGTTGAATGAATTTTTTTGAAACACATTATATCAAGTTTTAAAAATTAATTTTCATGAGCATGAGGCTTTATAATAAAAATTAAATTTATGAAGTTAAATTTTATTCTTGTATAATTTGTGATGTGATATTTTTCATAAAGAATAATAGAAAAATATAATTTTCATATTAATAAGTATAAAAAAGTGTCCATGACGTGTCATGTCTTATTTTTTTCCTCAATTATGTCATGTCTCTGAATCTTGTCGTGTCGTGTGTATCCGTGCTTCATAGCCCCCTCCTGTTGAAGTCCTAAGGGGACGCTATAGGTGGTAGATTATGTCCTCCTCGTTGTCCTCTCGTTCGATCTCCTTTCTTTTTGATTTGACCAAGGATTCCCTAATCAACCATTGGTTAAAGTTTGAAATCTGACGGTCGGTATGACCTTGGATTGCAACTCCACGAGCCTCTTTATCATCTATCGCATTTCCCCTATGCTCTGGAATCCATCCTCCATTCAGCTCTCTATAGAAGAAAACCTATCATCTATGGTGGCGAACATTTCTACCATTCTCAATCTAATTTTCCTTACTTTTCCTTATAGCACAACCACTTTCTTTGTCCTCATCCTTCCAAGATCTTGCTCTGATACCAACTTAACCAATAACAGCGAACAAACAACGATTAAATTGCACTAGAGAGGTAGAGAAAATAAATGAGGGTTGCTTTTACCAAAACCAACGAAAATAAACAAAATACAATGATGATCTACAATTCAAGAGGTAGATCGTTTCTCCACGAACCCTATACGCCGCTAGGAACACCACGAGAAAGAAAAAACAACTACAATCAAGCAAAACATACCCTAAACCCTAGCTTCTTAGCCTTAATATAAACCTCTGAATACTACTCAAACATTTCCCCAAAACTCCTAGAATTATTCCTTTTCGTGTACATGATTAGAGCCTTAGTGGGCCCCACATGGGGGCTGAAATATTCTCTACATAAAAAATAAAAAAAAGAAAACTAGCAACCCTACCCGACTTATGCGTTATAGGAATATTTCATTGCATAAGAATATTCCCTCGCGTTATTCTGAATATTTTCCGTGTTATTCATGTGTTATTTAGATAATTCAACCAAATGACAAGATAAAAATTTTTACTGATGTGCTATTAATGAGTTATAGAAGTGATTTTGAGTTAGTATTGTTGTTTAAAAAACAATAACATCTCAAAATCACCTCAGTTAATGTTTTTAACATGTTATTGGTGTGTTATTCATGTATTATTGATGTGTTATTGAGGTGATAAAATCAAATGACAAGATGAAAACTTCTACTGATGTGTTATTCATGTGTTATGGAGGTGATTTTGAGTTTGTATTGTTGTTTAAAGAACAATAATATCTCAAAATCACATCAATAACACACCAGTAACACATGAATAACACGAAAAATATTCAGAATAACACAAGAAAATATTCCTATAACACGGCGACAAGTATAAATAACGCAGAAAATATTTTCTTATAACACATGGGCAAGATTTTGTGACGCGGAGGAATATACATAACGTGATTGAATATTCATATAACACATCGACAAAGGTAAGTAACACATTGGTCGTGTCGGACCGCGCTTTTTCATTTTTTTTAATTTTTTATGTATGTGAGCCCAGACCTTCCACGTGTCAGCTCGAGATTGGACTCTGCATGCAGCTTTGCATGCAAAGTCCTGATGTAATATTTTTTTTCCGAACTCTCGCTCTCTCCGCTAATACAAATAAATGGACCCCCTTCGGCCATCCGACTTTTACATATGAAACCGTTTGACAAATACCCCAAGCCAATTCAAAAATCCTATTAACATCATTATTATTTTATTTATTTATTTATTTACTTTTTTATTTCTTTTATTTCAATTATTACATAAACCAAAACTAATTTGTTAGGAACTTCTACAAAACTTAGGGCAAAAAAATATATTTTTATTGCACCCACAAAAAACAACCAAATCCAAATACATAAAAATGAGCATATATAATTTGAGAGAGAGGTGTTCTATCTCAAGCCCTAATCCTATGATTCAAAACTATAGTTACATAACATAGCCTAACCCTAACGGAGTGTTTGGTTGCAAACGGGATTTAAGCTAAATAGAACTAAATAAATTTAGTAAATCCAGATGTATAAAATCCAGATGCTATTACGAAATTGTATTTGGTGCAGTTAAGATTAAATCCCCTCACATCCAATTAAATTGTTTGGCATATTATTTTCGAGATCTATAATAGCTTTCAAAAAATTCTATAAAAAATAAAAATTAAATGGCGTAAGAACCTAAAATCTACCGCAACTCCCAACCCTTTTCTACACCTCAACCATCTTAATTTACCATGTGGTGCTGAGAACTCTTTACCCATTTTTTTTTTTCTTGGGAAAATTCTTTGCACACGGCATAATCATCATCTTTCTCAAAACTCCATTTTTAACCCTCAACTCTGTATCCCATACCTTTCTGCTCCATTAGAAACTCCCCATGCAGACCTCTCATACAGATTGCCTCCATCCAATTGACTTCTCCTTCGTACCTTTCCTGTTTCTTCTTCTCACAATGAGGTAGTGAGGCGATCACGTTTGAAGTTGATGACGAGACAATGAAATGGTTTGCAGTGAGTTTTTCCTAAGCTAAATCCACTAAATCTACCTTTTGATCGGATTTAATAAATCCGGATTTAAGTCAAAACAGCGAAGAAAATTGGGTTTAGCGGACCATCAGATTTAACTTTCATTTTTTTTTTTTTTTTGCATTTGACTGGATTTATGTTAAATAGTGGCGTAAATTCTACTAAAAGTATGCTATCAAACACCCTCTAAGCATAAATAATCTTATTTATACCCCGCAGTACTAACTAATAAAAGCCTAAATTGCCCTTAGGTGCTTGTCTAATAGATTCCTTTATAAAGTTTATGTTAGACCCCACCAGTGCCATATTGCTTATTACTCGCCTTTCTGTATAGGGATTCATCAAAAGTTTATATCAGAGTTTCACGACACTTTACCACATATTCTTCATCCTTATTGTTCAGGTTCAAAGCAGAAATAGAAATGCACGTAACATTAGATGCCAACAATTGAAATATTACAGCAGCTTAACTCTAACCNTAGAGATAGTACTAATAAATTATATTCTATGTACTCAATTTTAGTTCTACTCAAAAGAAGACCATTAGACTCCAATGTAGACCTCTATAATTTCAAGTTTTTCCTAAGCTTTTTCTCTAGACTTATCCACAAGAAGGACATCATCAACAAAAAGCATAAACCAAGGTACATCCTCTTGTAAATGTCCAGTAAGAACATACATAACTAAAGCAAAAAGAAATGGGCTTAAAGCCAATCCCTGGTGTAATCCAACTGAAATAGGAAAATATTTGGTCAATCCTACTTTCGAACACTGGTAATAGCTCTAGATACATATCTTTAATGACTTGAATATAAGTCATATCAACATTTTTCTTCTCTGGAACTCTCCAAAGGACATCTCTTGGAACTTTATCGAAAGCTTTTTCTAAATAAAAAAAAAATCATATGTAGATCATTTTTATTCTCTTTGTACTTCTCAATAAAACCTCTCAATAAATGTATGGCTTCAATAGTAGGCCTGCCCGACATGAATCCAAACTGATTGTGAGAAATCTTTATAATACGCTTAATCCATGTTCAATTACCCTCTCCCATAATTTTAAAGTATGACACATCAACTTAATTCCTCTATAATTTGCACACACTTGTGCATCCCTTTATTCTTAAAAATGGGAACCAAAATACTCTTCTTCAACTCCTCAGAGATCTTTTTAGTTTTTAAAATAATATTAAAGTGTTTAGTAAGCCAAGAACTCCCGAATCTCCTAAATATTTTTGCATTTCAATTGAGATATCATCAAAGCCTATAGACTTTCCACCCTTGGTTTATTTTAAAGCGTCCTCAACTTCTGTTTTATTAATGCGATAGTAAAAATGAAACATTTTATTATTATTAACAATATTAAGATCGCTAAGGTTAATCGTATTTTCAAAAACTTCATTGAAAAGTTTATCAAAATACTCACCAACCTATGTTGAATATTTTCTTCTAAGAAAAGCATTTTTTTTATTTTCATCTTTAATATTTTTCATGTTTAATAGACTTTACTTGAGTTAAATATTTACTTTTCTTTTCTTTGTTTGTTTAGTTTATAGATATATTTTTCACCTTCTTTAGTATATAATCTATTATAAAGATAACTAAAAATAGAATTTTTAGCGTCACAAATTATTTTCTTAGACTTTCTACTGGTCATTGTATATTTTTTAAGCTCTCTAAACTTTCACATTTAAACTAATTTTTATAACACAATTTTTTATTTTTAATCTTTTTTGNTGGTGGGAAGGAAGTGCGCATGATAGTCGCCTTTTCTCCTATGCAACTAGGAATAGAACACAGTGTTTCCCTCACCCACCTCCAGGTTTTTTCATCTTACTTAAACCTCTCAATAATTACATTAATTATTTTTAATTAGTATTGTCTTTAATAACAGGAAAGTATTATTTGGTATACGCTGGATATCCGATGTTAAGGGGCTACCTGAAGCCATATCCAGACACAAGATACCATATTCCTGATTTTGAGCGAGCAAGTGGCAATATTTGTGGCAGAAAAAAAATGTTTAACGAACGACACTCTACTTTACGGGGGGTTATTAAAAGAACTTTTGGGGTATGGAAGAAGAAATAGGTAATCCTACGTGATATGCCATTCTATTCATTTCCTAAACAAGTGTATATTGTGCTGGCCACTATGACACTTCACAACTTCATCCGACGTCACCCCTCTCATTCAGATACGGACTTCAATATGACTGATGATGATCAAATTATTGACACTCTAGAACCTTCAGAATTTCTAGCTGATAATGAGATGGATTTGATTGAATATGAAACTCAGGACGGTGAGGGTGCAGTTGAGATGACTGCTCTGAGGGAGTCTATAGCAGATGATATATATGACAGCTAGTCCAACAAGTCTTTTCTCAGTTCGTACATTAATTTTGAATGTCAATTTTACTTTTATTTGGATAAGTTCTAACAATCTTTTTTTTTCACAGTTATAGAAACATGACTTCTAGGATATCAGTTACAGACAGAGGTTTTTTGTGTTATTGTGGTCTACCAGCTCCGTTGCTCACATTGCGTCAGTCTCATAGCTTTGGGAGGCAATTCTACGGTTGTGCCAAGGGTGTTTCTTCTCTTTGCGGCTTCTTCCGGTGGGCTGATAGTCCCTCATATGACACGACCAGTAGTCATGGGAATCCGGTGTTTTCTCAGTTTGATAGTGCAGATGAGGACAGACGTAGCTAGAGTCTGAAATTAAACATTTTAATATTTCTGATTGTAGTTGTACTTGTATTTGCACTTTTTTTAGTTCTCCTGGTACTCATGAGGGTGTGAGAAATGTATGACATCTTTTAGTACTGATCTGTGATGATTTCATGTTTCTGCACTATATGCTTCAGTACTACCAATAAACTATTATGAATAAGCTGCCTCAAACAGTTTTATCACATAGGGGCATGAATGTCATTATGTCATTTAACCACCAATAAGTTATCTTGAATAAGCCGCCTCAAACAGCAAGTCAGATTATTCTGATAATCTGCAGATTACTAAATTATCAGAATAATTTGTTTATCAGCAGATTATAAATAATCAACAGCTACGCCAAACATACCCTAAGTGTGGGAGTTTGTGAAACCCCTAAAATAGATTGAAGCTGCACTCTCAAACATAGAGGTGCTTTTGAGAGCATGTCTGAGATGGGTGACCTCCTAGGAAGTTACAACAATGGGGCAAAATTGTGGGTCCGTTAAGCTAAAACGGGCAATATCTCAATGGATAAGAGTTCAAGCTATGACAAGACATCTAGTGATTAGATAGTCGAACAAACAATAATATTTATTGGTCTTTTAGCTTAATGAAAAATCTTGAGTTCACCTTATAAGCCGACAACTAATTAAAATGGCAAGGACAAAGATAACAGGACATTTTCAGCAAAAGCAATGCAAGTTGCAATAACAAATATATAAAGAAAGATTCTATAGTCGGTCGGTTCCAATTTGAGTTACTTGATCGAATTGATCTAGCAAAATTGTCCATTTGGGTCACAAAGTCATCCAGTCTCGCATCTCAAACTCGATCCAGGGGTTTTTTGGCTATACAATATGTTTGTGTGTGTATGTGTGTGTAGTATTGTGCTTTAGTTACAAATTGATAGTCCTTATTGGAAAATATTTCAGCTTCTCAGAGTTGGTCACCTCACAACTTGACCATTCATAATTGAAAAATTGAATAACAAATTAATAGTATGCGTGAAATAAATAAATAAATAAATAAATAAAAATAAAAATAAAAAACTTGTTAAGATCCCTCCAAGGAACCTAAACGCTTCGAACACTTAAAAGAAACAATAATATTGAAGTCATGTGAAGCTTAAAAAAACACACCTGGGGTTCAGGAGCAGCATTCCGAATAATTTCCTCCACATGTTTCAGGAATAAGGCATGCATCCTCTTCAACCTCTCTACAGGCTGTGCATTTCTATTAGCCAAGCGCAAATAAACTTATATTTAAAATATGCACCACTGAATATAGGAAGGAAAAAAAAAATCCCAAACACGAACAGAAACCTCGAAATTCCGAGTCTGTAGACTTTGTTCGCTTCCAGCAAATCTCCCTTCGCTATAAGAAAAGCTGCATACGCCTCGAACAGAATCGATAGCCCCTGGCAGATCCCCTTCTCCTCCATCATCTCAAAAATCCTCTTAAAGTCTTGAATCACGTCCCCCTTTTCCACAATAAGAACATCAGTTGAACTGATTCAAGAAAAATGGCCCTCAAAGGGTTTCTATAACAAAACTTGAAGGTACATTACATAAAGGATGCAGATCTTGACAAATCTGGCGTCGTTCCGGTGGTGCTCATCGTCGGAGAAGTATGAGATACAGTTCTCAAGTAAGATCCTGAGACTATCCCCACACTCCTCAGGGTTCCTTCTGTACTCAGCCANGTGAAGGTGCATTACATAAAGGATGCAGATCTTGACAAATCTGGCGTCGTTCCGGTAGTGCTCATCGTCGGAGAAGCATGAGATACAGTTCTCAAGTAAGATCCTGAGACTATCCCCACACTCCTCAGGGTTCCTTCTGTACTCAGCCAAGGCCCGGCGGATGGAAGTGAGCCAGGGAAAGAGGGGGTCGGCCAAGGAGCNTGGTTCCTTCTGTACTCAGCCAAGGCCCGGCGGATGGAAGTGAGCCAGGGAAAGAGGGGGTCGGCCAAGGAGCGAGGTGAGATATGAGAACTGGGGTTTAGCGATTGAGCATTCCGTGTGGGTGAGTAGCGAAATAGACTGCCGACGGATGCCTGCTCCAAGCGGCGGGGGAACTCGACCATGGCGGAGATTGGCCGCCGGAAGAAGATGAGAAGGGTATAGAGAAAAAAAAACAGTCGCGAGGGAAAGAGAGAGATTTTCCTATTCGAATTCTGTTGATAAGTCGGGAATGCGAGTAAAGCCAACAAGAATTTTAAAGGCCTATAAGGCTAAGACACGATTATTTATGTATTTACAGATCTAATAGTCAAACATGTATTCACTCTTAACACTCTCAGGTCATAAATTATATATGAATTATTGTATTTCACATTTAAAAATAAGGGTCTTTGATTCCAAAGATTCTCTTATATCTTGTTTGGCTTTTTAGGGTCTGTTTGGGGCAGCTGCAGCTTCTTAGTTTTTTAGTTGTAGTTGCGCTCTCCCAAGAAGCTGCTGCAGGGAAGTTGTTGCAGGGTAGCTGGTTGTCTGTTTGTTGCAGCTGTGTGAAAGCAACTGTGTGGGACAGCTGTTTATAGAAAAATGATCATAGTAATCATATTTAGTCAAGTTGTTTAAAACAGAGCTGTGACAATCATATATTTGATATTTTAGAAGTATAAATTAAAAAAAGATAGAGTTTAGATCACACATGTTTAGTAAAGCTGCATTTGAATTTTTAAAACTAAAAATGGGGATGTTTTTGATGTGATAAGAAAGATTTAGGCGGTATCAAATGTAAACAAATAAAGTTTAGATCACACATATAAATAAGTAAGAATTGAGTGGCTTGTATGTAAATGCCCCTAAATTATTTCCTTCGGGCGCTAAACTCCAACCCCATGGTCTCGGGGTTTTAATAAAAAGCCCTTCTTCGTGAAAATTTATTGCATATAGACACCGCATGCAGAGATGCATGCGGTATCTGATCTACACCATAGATCACGGTGAGAATATATTTTGGTGGGCCCATTTTAATATATANATTCTGTTGACAAGTCGGGCATGCGAGTAAAGCCAACAAGAATTTTAAAGGCCTATAAGGCTGCGTCACGATTATTTATGTATTTACAGAACTAATGGTCAAACTTATATACTCACTCTTAACACTCTCATGTCATAAATTATATATGAATTATTGTATTTCACATCTAAAAATAATTAGTTTCCAGAGATTCTCTTATACCTTGTTTGGCTTTCTGTTAGGTACAGCTGCAGCTTCTCAGCTTTTCAACAGTAACTGCACTCTCCCAACAAACTACTATGGGGAAGAAGTTAGAGGGAAGCTGATTGTTTGTTTGTTGCAGCTGTGTGAAAACAACTGTGTGAGACAGCTGTTTATGAAAAAATGATCATTCCACCCATGTTTAGTCAAATTGTTTAAAACAGAACTGTGACAACCATATATTTGATGTTTTAGAAGTATAAATTAAAAATAAATAAAGTTTAGATCACACATATTTAGTAAAGCTGCGTTTGAATTTTTGAAACTAAAAATGGGGATGTTTTTGATGTGATAAGAAAGATTTAGGTGGTATCAAATGTAAACAAATAAAGTTTAGATCACACATATAAATAAGTAAGAATTGAGTGACATGTATGTAAATGCCCCTAAATAATTTTCTTCAGGCGCTAAACTCCAAGACCATAGTCTCGGGGTTTTAATAAAAAGTCCTTCTTCTTGAAAAATTATTGCATACGGACACCGCAAGTAGAGATGCATGCATTGTGAGGATATTTGGTGGCCCCATTTTAATATATATATATATATATATATATATATATATATAAAGAAAATTTGACTGCATAATATATGGTGTAGATCGGACAATGCAATAATTTCTCCTCCTCCTTAGGCCCAGCTCACTACTTGTACCCGACTTTATCTTCAAGCCACGAGAAGGGCAAGGAGGTGGAAACTTGTGGAATTTTTATTCGATACGTGCACCGCATGAACCCCTACATGCGGTACCCAATAAAAATTCGCCACGTGGAATTCGATTCCACGTGGCTTTTCACCTTAAAAATATGTGTTTTTTATGCCCGACCCGACCCGATACTCCTTTTTGACGAAAATTTAATGCATAAGGCCCTTTCCCGGTTATACCCCACTTTAGTTTCGCACTTTAAGGTTTGGAGTTGCGGAAAATGACTGCTCTACCGACGACGAGAACGACAACCACTTCCAGATCTGTGCGAGTTTAGCTTCTTGTACCGGATCTGTACAAATCCTCTCTGCTTCTCCATTATGTAGTTTGTTGAGCTGTGCAAGTTTTTTGCAATCCAGATCTGAGTTATATCGTAGGTTTAATAAGTTTTATTTCTTGATTTGGAATTTTTATTGCATTCTTCTAGGTTTATCGGAGGTTAGTTTATTATCTGAGGTATAGGTCTGACATATTATTGATTGTGTTTACCAATTTGTTTCTGTGGGTTTATCAGAGTTTACTTTAGTGGTTTTCATTTTATTTGAATTTGTTTATGTGCTTGTGTTTAACAATCCAGATCTTGGCAGTATTCTCGTGTAATTTTTGTTAATAAGGAATGTTGGTGTTATTGTGGGGTTATTGTGATATTACTATAATTTAATAGTTGTGTTGTGTTGTTGTACTGTTGAAGAGACTTTTTTGTTGTGGCTTTATGGTTTTATCGTTGTGTTATTATGGTATTATTGTCTTTGTGGTATTATCTCTGCAGTATTCCCGTGTTATTTTTTTAACGAAGGATGTTAGTGTTATTATGGGGTTATTGCGGTATTGTTATAATTTTATTATTGTGTTATTGTACTATTAAAGAGATTTTTATTATTCGTGTGTTATGGTGTCATTGTCCTTCGTATTGGTGTTATTGTGGGGCAATGGTTTATAATGTTAACTGAGTATTAGCATTGTGGTATTCTCGTGTTATTTTTATTAACGATTGATGTTGGTGTTATTGTTGGGTTATTGTGGTATTATTATGGTTTTATTATTGTGATATTGTACCGTTTAAGAGAGTTTTATTGCTGCGGCATTATGGGTTTATTATCGTGTGATTATGGTGTTATTGTCTTTGTTGTTTTAGTAGACGCACTTATCTTACTATTGGCTTATTTGTTTTTTTATAACTTAAATCATTCAATGCAGGAAAGGAGGAAGATGGGCGAACAAGCCAAGTACTGTTCGTTGAGATGGAGATATATTGATGGAGAGTTTCCTGATTTATTGGAGGCAATGAGATGGAGTTATTTTGCGATTCATATAATCTTGATCGATAAACAGTAGAAAAATCAGTCGCATCAATGATCAAAGGTTGATTGAGAGGAAGTTTTAGGCGGTTCACACATCTAAAGTTGATTGAGTTATATAATCTGATATCAACGCTGAAGATGTGATTTGTATCAAGTAAGTCAAATGGGTTTGCTAAATTGTGAGAACAGAAGAAAATGTAATTGACAGTTTTGATGTTCTGGACTTCTTAAGTCTGATGTGAATGGTGTTCCGTCAGGTGAACCAGTTGGAACACCGGTCACATGAGACTTAAGAAGTGCAGAACAACATAACTTGCAATAACATTTTATTCTGTTTCCACATTTTAGCTAATCCATTACGAATTACTTGATACAGATCACATCATCGCCATTCTCATAAGATTATATAAACTCGGACAATTTTAGATGTGCAAACAGCCTGAAACTTCCTCTCAATCAACCTTTGACCATAGATTGGAATGATTTTTCGACTACATATCAATCAAGAATAAAAACTACATGCCAACGGCCTGGCCTTCCCTTTGCCGCATATTATGTATCAAACGGTGGTTATTGTTATATGTATCGTTATACTTATTCGACATATTGTAATATTGTCGTATTATTAGTGATTTATTCGAGTATTATTTATCTATTATTTGTTATTATTTTATTGCAGAGTGATTGGTGTATTATTAACTTATCTGTTTATCAACATCAAGGTGATGTATTATTATGGTTGTATTGTGGTATTATTCGAGTCTTATTGTGATGATATTAATGTGATTACTTTCGACGTAAATTTTTTTTGCCCTGCAGTGTTACTGTGGTTTTAATGTTGCTTTATTATGTTTTAATTTAGTGGAGTATCAGTATGGTTGTATTATGGTAACATCTGAGGGTTCTTTGAAATTTTATTAATTTTATATCATGTGGGATTCGACTGTACTCCCGCCCGATAGTTACCTAATTAATTGAAAGAACAAAATACGAAACGTCTATCAAAAAAGAACTTCGGAGCAAAACCGATAGACGCACGACCACTTTTGTCATTCGCCATTTGTTTAAGGTTTCGAGTCTTCGTTCGTTCGCCGGTCGAAGTACATTCCTCAATTCACCGCTAGAGTACAGTTGATCAAGATGGAAGCCAAGCCTTTTGAGATGGAAATCGAAGAGAACCCGACGACAGTCGAAGCCGAGGAGTCATTGCCAATGGAAACCGAAGATGAGCCTTCAAGAATGCAGTCGAAGAAAAAAACCAGTGATCGTAAGAAGAATGTTGCTGAAGAGGGTTCCACAAGGTATATTTTGTATTTTTGGTTGTTTTTTCTTCTTCTAAATACAGTTCTTCTTCGAAATGCATTTCTAAACAATACCGTGATAAAATGCAGTTATTTATTGCATAGGGTTTATTAGGATTTCTTGGTTGTTTTTTCATCTTCTAATATTATGGTTATTTTAGTTAATAGTGATTATTGCGGTGATAAAATACAGTTCCTTTAAAAAAAATGTTGTTTTCGTATACAAAACTTGGCTTATACTAAATAATAAAGTTGAATAAAACCCTAATAATGTCATTAAGTCAAATAAAACCCTAATATTACCGTAAATTTACCATAGTATTACAAGATCAATACCATCGAAATATTAAGACAATAATACCATACTAACACAATAATATAACCACACCGAAAACCGCAGTCGTACGTTAATAATATCACTGAGATATAACCACAATATTACCTTAAAAGTACCGTAGTACTACAAGAATAATACCATCAAAATATTATCACAATAATATCATAATAACACAATAATACAACCACACCGGTAAAACATCTGATATTTGTTGAATTGTCTTATTTTTTATAGGATTGTTAACCCACGTTTAATGAGTTGTAGATGTCGACCATCTATGGTCAGAGATGCCCTGGATAAAGTGAGGCATTCAATATCTGAGGATACCAGAAACGAGCTAAGAGCAATGAATGTTGTACAGTTTTTTGACCTCCCTCCATATCCGCAAGAGAATGTTTTGACAATACAGATCTTACAATGTTGGCAGCAAGATAAAATGGATTTCAAGATTGGAGGGAAGGAGTTGCGGCTGTTGCCCGATAAAGTTTCCTTGCTAATTGGCATTCCAAACAAAGGTGCAGTGCCAAAGTGAAGCAAATGTTCGTCTTGTGGCGTGGATGCCCAGCAGATGAGGAACAATCTCTTAGACTTCGCAAGAGGGGGGTCTTCTACCCCTTTTGCTGAATTGTTTATAAAATTTTTGTTATCTAATCTATTCTTTTGCTCGAGCAATTTTAGTGTACCCGAAAGACTTAACAACTTTGAGGAGAACATAGAGACATTTGCCTCATTTAATTGGTTTGCTGCGCTCTGTGATTTTCTTATAGAGCAAATCAATTTAGTGGTCATCAAATTATTGAGGAACAAGCCGATTGGATTCTTTATTTGCTTACGGTCAGCATATTGTAGAACCTGAATTTGGTTAATGTTTATTAATAATTTTTTATGCTCAATATTGTCTATCTTTTATGCAGCTCTGGTTTTTTAAGCATACTTCTGTGGTAACGCCTGCCAATGCTGATGCCAGACCGAGGATATTGAGATGACCAACAACTATTAGCTTGAACTCCTCGCAAATAGATGTGGCCTTTAAGAGGCTGACCAGTGAGCAGGCAAGTCATTTTCGTTGTTGTTCAATAACTTATTTTTAGAATAGTAATTAAGGTTTTTGTTACTTGAAATGTCTTGCAGGTCAATAATAAATTCTTGGACCTATAAGAAGAGGAATAAAATTTCCTGGCCAATCCAGATGAAGAACTTCCTGATGTTTTTGAAATTCGTCAGCCTGAGATTAGAGCAGAACCTCCTGTAGCATTTGATATGGGGTCCGTTGTTGAAGGGGAAAGTGTCCCAGTATCAATTTTCAATGTAATGAACAAGAACCTGGAATCTCTGATTGATCTTATCAAATGACAGAAGAAATGGTTCAGGGAGTTCCGAGGGACTCTAAATACAATTACTGTTGGAGTTTCGGGTCTGCAAGACCAGATGTTAAAATTACATAATAAAATGGAAAATCATGAAAATGACAGTGCTCATGTTGGCATAGAACTAGAAGAAGAAGCATATGCCCAGTCCCTCTCATCTCCTGTTATAATCCCACAAGCTGACGAGAAATTTTCCTATCCCCCATCCCCTCTTGTTGTAGTCACAGATGCTGAAGAGCAATCTGCCCAGCCCCTCTCCCCTCATGTATCTGTTGGAATCCAACATGCTGAAGAACAATATGCCCAGCCCCCTCCCCTCTTGTATCTGCTGGAATCCAACATGCTGAAGAGCAATCTCCCCAATCTCCCTCCCCTACTGTATCTTCTGGAATCCCACATGCCAATGAGTAATCTGCTCAGCCTCCCTCTACTTCTGTTATAACTACTCGTGTTGATGAGGAATCTTCCCAACCCCCTCTGCTCCTGCTGGAATACCATACGATGCTGAGGAACCAACTCAACCCCCACCCAGTTGATTACAAGTTTATTGCATAGGGTGAAGGGCCGACACAGTCGTAGGAAGAAGGTTGTTAGCTCCCTTTTCACACCCTTTGAATATAAGCGGAGGAAAACAACAGAGGTTGCTGTGAAGATTTTATCTACCGATGAAACAAAGACTGATGAGGACAGTACTGGCTCTCTAGAGAAAACACATGTACAAATTTCAGAGATTGTCGAGCAAATACTTGATACTGCAACCTCAGATCAGCCAGTTGCTGCTACTGTTGCCACCCCCGAACTGCCTAATATTGCTGCCACCTCTCCAATACCTGAAACATCTTTGCAGTTAGTAGTACATGTACCTCCCTCTGCTCATGTAGTGGACGTATCTGCAACATCGGTGTTTCTTACCAAATTTGGATCAATTTCTTATATGCAGTTTATTTCAATTGATTTTCTTGATTGTTTTGTTTATGTGTAGTCCCCAGTGACCGAGAGACACGTTGATTTCCCGGGTCGAGCATTGATCTCAGTAGAAATGCCAACATGTATTGATCAGTGCTTGTCACAATACCCTGTAAAGTAAGTTGTAATCAATAGGTCATTCCATCACAAGTTTATTAATGTGATGTTATATATGTATTATTTTTACCCTTCAGGAATGACTTTATTGTCCNAACAAGTTAGTATAATTGATTATGCCAAATGATCACACCAATTTAACAATCTGACCAACTCTTCTTATGAAGCTGACCTAAGGAGTAATGATCACGCCAATTCGACGATCTGACCAACTCTCCTTATGAATCTAACCTAAGGATTTTTGTCATACATTTATATACAAGCAATCAAATAAGTTTAAGAAAGTGATTTCTGATTATGAGAATGGTTGTTGTAAGTTCATGGAACGTTTATCATTTAAAATTACGTCTTGAAAGGAATCGTTCCTTGTCAATTACTGAGCACTAAGATTACTTATCGATTCCTATTTTCCTTGGCAGTAACTAGTGATTCATCTGTAATGGTGTTTTGATAGAACTATAGATATGGAGAACACATATGGGAGCACCATGGTAGATATTAAAGAGTATATTGAAAAGGAACAAGGCAACCTCATCATTGTGATTTAAGAAAAGAATATTAAAGAAAAAGAAAGTTTGGAGACTTTAATTGAATCAGATGTCTCAATAGTGAAGAAAATTGGATTTTAGTTAAAGAAGAATAAATCAAGAAAAAATATAATATTATTTTAAAAATAAGTATTTCAAAGAGAAAACCTATCAGGTGGAATCGTAAAATATACTATTGTTTTATCCAAAAAAGTGAAGTTTAGTTATAATTGGNGAAGACCCAAAATCTAACATCATTCCGACGATACATATATGTTTCCTCTTTATACTATGTATAAAATAAAATAATGATCGTCATAAAATTTTTTATGTAGTTGATGATTATCTTAAAGTGTGTCAATTCATGCAGGTATATCGAAAAATGGAAGGTGGTGATAGCTTAAGGTTTGTGCGCCACATTACGAAGGAAGATGTGAAAGATGTTGAGATTATATTGTTTCCCATTGTTGAAAACAAGCATTGGATACTGCTGATTGCTGACTTGAAGGATAAGAAATGGAAAATATACGATTCATTACCGAACAAAATGCATAAGGCAGTATGCGAGCGCGTTGTAACTCATAAACTACATAATATGTCAATATCATATTAAATTTATCATTCCATAACATATGTTCCTCCCACCTTTCGTAGATAACAATGTTTACAGCGGATGTCAGACTATGTTTTGGTACGAGGAGACCCGGATCATGGGGGTTGACAATGGTTTAGGGCGTACCAACTCAAAGTAACAACATTGACTGCGACATGTTTGTCTGCAAATATATTGAAAAACTCGTTGATGCCAACCCAATAGATTGGAGCAAAAAGCTGCAGTGGCAGGATGAAATGACAAGATTTCAGGGTGAATTGACATATCAAATCTGCAGTTGGATCGCCTCTGTTAAAAAAGTCTGAACTTATGTGTGGACTTTATTGTTATTAATTTTACAGCTTTGGTCGTATTGCAGTTGGATGAAAATTCTTTTGCAGGTTTTGTTGTAAAGATTTATCGTTTCAGTG
Organism: Phalaenopsis hybrid cultivar; assembly: GCA_002079205.1. Classification (NCBI taxonomy): domain Eukaryota; kingdom Viridiplantae; phylum Streptophyta; class Magnoliopsida; order Asparagales; family Orchidaceae; genus Phalaenopsis; species Phalaenopsis hybrid cultivar. The sequence goes on from JXCR01116137.1 coordinate 269,639, forward strand.
TGGCTTTACATTTGCAGTATTCATTTTGTTGTAATATATTGTGGTTTTACCTTTGCAGTATTCATACATTTTTATTTTGTGGAGTATTAGTGTGGTTGTATTTTTGTATATTCACGGTCGTCTTAAAGTTTTATTGGATACAAAGCTTCTCTCGCAGTTGGATGAAAATTCTTTTGCAGGTTTCGTTGTATAGATTTATCGATGCAGTGTGGTTTTACCTCTGTAGTATTCATTTTGTTGTAATATATTGTGGTTTTACCTTTGCAGTATTCAAAGATTTTTTATTTTGTGGATTATCTGTATGGTTGTACTTTGGTATCTTCACGGTCGTCTTCACGTTTTCTTGGAATATGCCGCGATTGTTGTATTTCTATGGTGTTGTTCAGGTTTTATTTTTATGTCATTTTTGACGAACGGTGGTTGTATTATTGTTTCGTCGCGATCGTGTTCAGGTTGTATTCGTTTAAAGCGTATGACGATCCGCAGAAATAAACCTGTCTTAAGGAAACAATGGTGGTTGTATTTTGGTAATTTTATGGTGTTGTTCGGGTTTTATTATTCTATCGTGTCTCACGACTGCTGGTTTTATTGGAATATGCCGCCAAAAATTCCAATGAAACCAAACAGATCGACAGAAATTAACCTATCTTAAGGAAACCGCGGCTGTTGTATTTTGGCATTTTTATGGTGTTGTTCGGGTTTTATTATTATGCTATATCTCACGACTGCTGGTTTTATTGGAATATGCCGCCAAAGATTCTAATGAAACCAGACAGATCAGCAGAAATAAACCTATCTTAAGGAAACCGCGACGGTTGTATTTTGGCATTTTTACAGTGTTGTTCGGGTTTTATTATTTTGTCGTGTCTCACGACTGCTGGTTTTATTGGAATATGCCACCAAAGATTCCAATGAATCCAGACGGATCGGCAGAAATTAACCTATCTTAAGGAAACCACGGCTGTTGTATTTTGGCATTTTTACAGTGTTGTTCGGGTTTTATTATTCTGTCGTGTCTCACGACTGCTGGTTTTATTGGAATATGTAGCCAAAGATTCCAATGAAACCAGGCAGATCGATAGAAATTAACCTATCTTAAGGAAATCACAGCGGTTGTATTTTGGCATTTTTACGGTGTTTTTCGAGTTTTATTCTTCTGCCTCAATTCACGACTGCGCTGGTTTTATTGGAATATGCTGCCAACGATTCCAATGAAACCAGGCGGATCGGCAGAAATAAACCTATCGTAAGGAAACCACGGTGGTTGTATTTTGGTATTTTTACAGTGTTATTCGGGTTTTATACTTCTGCCTCAATTCACGACTGCGCTGGTTTTATTGGATTAAGCCGCCAAAGATTCCAATGAAACCAGACAGATCGACAGAAATAAACATGTCTTAAGGAAACCGTGGCGGTTGTATTTTAGTATTTTTACGGCATTGTTTTGGTTTTATTATTCTGCCGTGTCTCACGAGTGCTGGTTTTATTGGAATATGCTGCCAAATATTCCAATGAAACCAGACGGATCGACATAAATAAACTTATCTTAAGGAAACCGCGACGGTTGTATTTTGGTATTTTTACGGTGTTGGTCGGGTTTTATTATTCTGTCGTGTCTCACGACTGCTGGTTTTATTGGAATATACCGTCAAATATTCCAATAAAACAAGGCAGTCAGCAGAAATAAACCTGTCTTAAGGAAACCGCGGTGGTTGTATTTTGGTGATTTTACGGTGTTGTTCGGGTTTTGTTATTCTGTCTCACGACTGCTGGTTCATGTAAATCGTAGAATGTGATCTGTATTATAAGAATATGTCGCCATAATAACTTGTAAATAAAAACACAGTACAATAAATGTCTGGTTCAACTTAAACAACAATAATACAATAATTTTAACAATAAGTACTCTATATATTATCATGTATGCCCATCAGTAAGCTCGTATATGCCCCCAGTTGTTGTGTTTGAGAAAATTCCTGTACATTGATAATATTAATGAGTAAATATCAGGAACGAAGTCTAAATCGAGCAGACAAAATTTCAAAAGGATCGATTCTGCAACCTGAGTAAAGTGATTCGTCATTGAAAATAAATCTGGATCGCATTCTGGAATGTTATCATGGCTTGAAACATTATCTTTCTGCTTTTCTATATACAATACTACATGTTAGCGAGTCATCTTTTATGTAAAAAAAATACAGAATTTGATACTTTAGGTAACATTTACTTTTGCATCTCTTATTTTTTCCCAGTACTCTTTTATCCTTGCAATGGATATTCCTTTTTGCCGCATCTTCGTGGGATCATTCACATTTTGCTCTTTACTGGGTGTCTTCTTCTTCTTCGATTTTGACTTTTCAGGATGGTCTCATCCACTCATAGCGGCTTCGACATCGATTTTAATTTTGTTAAATCCCTCCAACACTAGCTTCTCTGCAAGTTCATGGCCTCGTGATATGGAGTCGATCTGGTATGCAAATTTATGAATATGGTTGAGATAGATGAGTCCACTTGCAGAATTTGACAACATTTCTGAAACTCTTCGATTTGCATAACCATAACTGTTATATATGTCCCTTTTCGCATTAATAGTCCACCGAAGTAAAATATATTTATAAGGGATTTTTGTAATATTTTTGTGCTGCAGAACCCTTAAAGCGTGAGCACATAATAAGCCCATCATTTCAAATTTTTTACAACTACACGTAATATCAGAATTACAACTGTCCACTTTAACAATCCAGGGCCTGACTCTGTCCTTATTATCGATAGTTCAGATATGAAATTCTGAATCCGTACTACTGCAGCACTCCACAGCAAGCCCACACAAGCCATGTAAAAACTGTGCTTCAAAGATTGAGTATAACTTTCAGTGTTAAGTGTAGAAACTTGTCTCAACACTGGACTGCTTTTAACGATGGGAGAAATTGCAGACTGCTGGCATTTAAATTCTTCATCCTTTTCATTTCATCTCCAATCCTTGAGAACATTTTCAAGACCCAAAAAACATTCGGTCAGGGTGCTTGTTGCCTTGAAGACATCATGACAAATCTTATTCGTGGACTCACTTCTTTGCGTTGATAAGATTCTCATTCCAAAAATTTCTTTGTTGAAGGCGGCTGACCACTTATGCCTGATATTATACAATTCATTAAACCAAACATTTTCGTTTAGTTTTCCTTTCTCGATCATTTCACCCCAAGTTTCTTTAAAATCCTCTTCAAAATCACATTTGCTCAAGCATTTATAAAAAAGATCATTGACTCTCTTGCTACCCACGCCACAATGGACTTTTGAAAATAACTTCTTGTAGATGTGTCATTGACATAATCTATATCTGGTTTGCGGAAGACACTCTTCAATGACTTTAGACATTGCTTGGTCCTGGTCAGTGAATATTGTTATCAGATGCTTGTTATTCATTATACAGATAAAAGCTTTGAATAACCACTTGAATGATTCACATGTTTCATCTGACAAAAAACCAACACCTAATAGAACATTCTGCTAGTGGTGATTCACACCGACAATCAGAGCACAACATAAATTGTATTTATTCAGTCCATAACTTGTATCAAATATTATTATATCCCCAAAATAGTCGTAATCAATCCTGGACATCCCGTCGCACCATAAAAAATTCACCAAACATTCTGCCTCATCAATTTGGAAGTCTCACGCAAACATTGAATCATCTGCTTGTTGGGTAGTGACAATTGTATGAGAGAATTAACGTCCCCTAATTCAATTTGAACTCTTTTCTCTCTTTGTATGAAATTATACGCATCCCTCTTTGTGCAATCAAGATTCTCCACTCCTCCAATCTCATTTGCGAGGAATCTGAATGCATCACTGGTTCTAATCCTTGATTTTGTCATTGTTCTGAGGATATCAGCACTGATATCACACATCTTTCTGCTGGAACACAGTAGATGCTTGTCACTATCCTCCGCCAACGGATGATTGTGACTTTCTATGAATTTCTTTGCCGACCAGTTGCCATCTAAATCAATGAAGTATCAGACCATTGCTAGACAACTAGTCCTTATGTCCGCTCTTTTGAACCTCACAGTGATTGTGTCCTTCAACTCTTTCTTGAAACCAGCCTTACCACAAACAAAGTCCTTTGTCTTCAGCTTCTTTGAATTGGCCAGAAACCACTGGTGTTCCTTTCGCACAGTAAATCCAATATGGTGTGCATATAAACAATACTGTTCATATGCTTCATTCTCGTTCTGGACAACTGCATTAAGCAATTTTTCTGTCTTGGGTGACTGCAAATTTAAACATCATAAATAATATGTTACAATACATAAATAACAAGATAATAATACCATAATAATAATATTAAATGTCGTTAAACTATGTTACTGGCCTCCTAAAATAAAATCAATTCAGCAGATCCAACATTACCTTAATAACATTGCGATACTACCACAATAACACCAAATCCCGCGTCCGTAACATTACATTGTGATATTGTCACATGAATAATACTGTGATACTACAAAAATAACACCAAATCCCCACGACAGTAACATTACATTATGATACTACCAAAATAACAATGTGATACTATCAAAATAACATCAAACCACAACTTATATTATACCGAACAACCAGAAATGGAAAATAATTGCAAAAACAACTAGTGTATCACCGTGATAATACCTAAGTAAAACCAAATCCACATGAAAGAAACGTTACATTGTGGTACTACCAAAATAACACTGTGATACTACCAAAATAACACCAAATCCTCAAGACACTCACTTTACATTATGATACCACCAAAATAACACTGCTATACTACCAAAATAACACCAAATCCTCAAGACATTCACTTTACATTATGATACCACAAAAATAACACTGTGATACTACCAAAATAACACCAAATCCTCAAGACATTCACTTTACATTATTGATACCAGATACTACCAAAATAACATCAAACTCAACTGATATTCTAATGAACAATAATAAATGAAGAGCAAATACAATAACAACCAGTGTATCACCATTATATTTCCTAAATAACACCACATCCCACCCAACCGAAACTTAGCTTTAAAACTCATCTAAAAATAGAGCAAACTTCATTAGCAATAAAATTACTCCTTAAAACCTAGAACTGCATTCAAACAAGACCTCAACGTACCTGCTGATGTCCTTCTGCCGCATCTAAACTCTGCTTAATCTCATTATTCTCGGAAATATTCTGAGATTTCATCTCATTGTTATGATTCTCAAAAATATTTTGAGATTCCACCAACATTTTTTCGTCAAAATTTATTTCTATCAAACTAGCTCCAGCGAACATGAGAGAAAAAATGAGAATTTACCGAATCCCTGTACCCTAAAACAGACAAAATGCCACTTTTTTCAATTGGCGGGAATCAAAAAGGACAAAAAAACATTTTTTTTTGGGCGGGATTCGGGCCGTCGGGCATAAAAAACACATATTTTTAAGATAAAAAGCTGGCAAATTTTTATTTGGTACCGCATGTAGAGGTTCATGCGGTACAAGTACCGAATAAAAATTAAAACTTGTGAGGCCAATAGGAGCATTATCTCATCCTTCTGCCTAGCCTTATCACGCATGTCTGCGTTTGCTCTCTTCTAGAGGTTCTCGTCTGTATCCTTTCTCAACCTTCCCAGGAGAGTGTCTGTATTTCCTTCACTTCCCCCTCTCCCATTCAAAAAGAAACCTCTGCTTGCTTAGGGCTACTTCCTCACTGGTTTCAAGTAGGAGCTGAGCAGAAAGGAGAAAAAGGAGAACAATGGGAGTTTTGAAGATCAACGCATGCCGCGATCCAGTTGTGGCCTTCCCAGTCGAAGTCGAAGGGCATAGGAGTAAATAATCGAGCGGTAACGCGGACCGCGGGGTCTCACCTGCTGCCCGCGTTTTGCTCAGATTCGCTGCCCCCGCGAGTGAAACGCCGAGCCAAAAGACCCTACCGCGGCCTCCCGCCACCGTGCAGAGAAGCCACGCCAAACGGACCCTACAGTCTCATTCCCTTCATTCCATTCCTTCGCCAACTTCATCCGTCTGCATCATTGCAAGAATTTTTTGTTCTTAAGGTTGGTCCTCTCACTTGCGATTACTTCACTTTGATTTTTGAGTTTTTTCTTTTGACATTCTCGTGATTCTCTATTTCACCGTTGTTCGTCCGCATCCTTGCAAGGATTTCCTCTCACTTGTGGTTGTTTCCTTTGATTTTTGACATTTTTTCCCTTCGCACTGCCGTGGTTCTTCACTTCACAGTTGACTATGGGTAGATCTCTTTCCTTGATTCTCGGTTTCCTTGATGTGTGTTATATAAGGTTTATAATGGCAAAATACTTTTGGGGTACTTATTTTTTACTCGAGCTTTTAGCAGATCATCCATAATTCAGGTTCGATCACCCACAGTCCATGTTCCTTTTTTTGCCAAATGAAACCCCTTTTTTGTTTGTTCTGAGCATAGAATTTCTCATGGTCTTTAATATGAGTTTGATTTTAAATTTCACTATGATAGATGTTTTATGAGAAGCTTGTAATGGTACATTATATAAATATTGTGTTTGAACTTGGAATTGTTAGTTTTTCTGCATAGTTTAAGGAGAAGCTCTTAATAGCATTGATGATAACTTTATTTTAAAAATAATAGTGCTTATTTGTTGTAATATGAGTCACTGTGACCGTAAGATACATTGCCGTATCTTGATATTGCTTGTTGCAAATTTCATGTTGAGGAGATAATCTATGAATAAATCTATGACACATGCATTACAATGTTAGGGGTTTTACATATAAACCACCCAATAATTATAATGAAGTGTCCTGGTCACCCAATATTCCAAATTTACGCCCAAACCACCTAAAACTTGCGCTCTTTTGAAACGCCCGCAAGGAAGACTTGCCTTCTCTCACAACTTTGTCATTGTTGACCGCCTGCCTACATCGCTAGAGTCTCATTTCATTGTTGATGAACCATATTTAAAGTAAAGATAATAAAGAAGCTCCATCATTTACAGTAATAAAATGTTCTAGTTTCTGATTACTAATTTGCCTATGTATTGTGGCATTTAGTGTCAGATAAGTAAATTTTGATATTGGTGCTTCGGAATTGATTACATTAAATTTTTAAATGTTGTTTATGTAAGCTTAAGTTATGAACAAATATTATTTTATATTTTCTTTTTTTTTTAATCTTCTGTTGATGCTCTTATGTGCTAATGCCTTTTTTCTGTGCTAATGATTCAAATCCTTGATGTGTTACTTCTGTGGTATTGATGTGTTATTGTTGCATTTTTGATGTATTATTGGTATATTACTAATGTGTTATGATATCGATGTGGTATTGTTGTGTTATTGTTGTGTTACAGATGTGTTACTCCTATTTCATTTCTCTGGTTTAAGTGCATACCGTGATTTTAACGAACGGCTGGACGCCATGGTGACCTTCGCTTGCGCCGGAGGGTTTCGCCGGAGGATGTGTTGCGCTGGAGGTTTTCGCCGAGGAAGACTAAGCCCTAAAGTCGTTAACGTGCGAAGAAAAATGATGTGGTTCGGGGAAAATGAAAAGGCTAATAGGTTTCGGGTTTTCTCTCGGGTCGGGTCGGGAGACGTTTGAAAAAAAATTATTTTAATTTTATATTTGTTAATGGGTGGGGCTGATGTTTATAGCTGGCGACATCTGATTGGCTACGCATGTAGCTTAACGTGCGTAGTACTAAGAGAATATTTTTTCGTACGATGTAGGGAGTAAGAGCCCATGCCAAATCCTACGGAGGGAGATGGATGCGTCAGCGGCTGAGATGAAGTGGCTCAAACGATTTAGGATGTTTGGAATGAAATATTAAGGGCCCGTTTAGGGCAGTTTATTTGGTGCGGTGGCGTTTAGAAAATGCATCTAATCTGTTTGGTTAAATGTATTTCCAAAATATTGAAAATAGTGTTTTCACGCTGCATTTATCTAGGTTCGGTGGCAGCATTTTAGTAGTGGTATGCCTTTTCCAAAAAAAATAAAAAGTTATAATAGTCACTGCACGTAGTTTATCAGCAGATTATTTTTTAATCAGCATATCAACAAATTATTCAATAAGCTGCAGCTGTCCCAAATAGACCCTAAGAGTTTGGGTGGTTATTTTATTTTTGGCCAAGTAAATACCCATAAAAATTAATAATAATAATATTATTTTTTTTGAAGTGATGTTATAAATTTAGGTTATGTGCATGTAAATAGGAAAATTAAGGCATGACAAGTAAATCCACAAGAATTGTTTGGTATATATGTAAATGCCCTAAAATTAATATATTATTTTATTATTTTAATAATAATGTAAATTAAATTTTTAGTTAGTATTTATAATACATTCAACAAATAAATATTTGATAGATTAAAACATCATATTTGCAATTAGAATAATTATGAAAGTTGCATCTCACTTAAATACTAATAATAGTTTAATTTAAATTTAGGAATATTTTTTTTAAAATAATTAGAAGAGAGAAAATTCTTGATTTCATCTTTGTATTAGAAAACTATAAAACAATCAATTAATTAATTGCAAGATATATATATAAATGCCTCATATTAAAATTGATGATTTGTTAATTTTATTGATAATTCCTTATTTTTCCTATTAAAAAATGATTTGAATAGTTCAATAATAATAAATAAATAAATAAAACTAGTTCTGGCTTCAATGAGCATTGTGCTCAAGGAAAAAGCTTGTAATTCTAAGGGACTAAAAAATAAATCTAACATGAGAATCTATGAAATAAAGATCATAAATATATCCCACATATTTTCTCTCATGAGGAGCCAAACATGATAGGTATAAACCCATCATGTTTAATTATATATTGAGCAAATAATTCAAAAATGCTCTTGATTATGGAGCTCTAATCATATAATGATTTAACAATAGGATGCATTATAAGAAAAACTTTTGAATAAATAAATAAGACTTAAGTCACTGAAATTTTGAGTGCTTCCTTTTATTAAAGGATTCTCTAAATTAGTGCAATAGTTTTTGCAATGATTTATTATTATTATTATTTGTTTTTTTTAATAGTTAAACCTAAAAATTTGGATGAATTTAAATTTCATTTTTCTAATTATACCTTAAATAAAATTATTGTGTGCTAGAAAATTTAAATTTCATATATATATATATATATATACTTATTGTGTGCTAGAAAATTATCAATAATAAAAAATAAAATAAGTATTAACTCAATAAAAATATGCAACATACACGAATGAAAATGATGGAAGATAATAAGTTTTTTTAATAAAAAATAAAAAAAAGGAAAAATCACAAGAGTTAACTCAATCAAAATAGTCTACTATATAATTAAAGTTGCAGAGTTTCACTATTCTCCTCAATTGATGAAGATGGAAATACAAAATTATGAAAATTTATTCTTCTACTATTAGGACAAGGGTTTTAAAATGACAACGCCAACTAAAGGGCGATGACTTTACAATAATAATCTGGAGATATTAATCAGAATGTAAGAATACTTGGGCTTCAATAGCCGTTGATAGCCATTGGCATTGGCTTCAAGTTATATTCAAGAGTTCATATTTAGCATTCATATGTTATTTATAGCATGAAAATAACATCTCATTTATAGTGTTTAGGGAGTGCACTTTGGTAAATTTAGCATTCACAAAACTAAAGAACATTATACTTACAATTTGATATAGCTTGAATATAAATGTTAGATGGTGGTCATGTGATTGCTCTTTTTGTTAGTGGCAATTTTAATAAAATACAAATGAAGGTTGATTAGGGTTCCAAGCAACATGGAAAACTTAAATTCCTTAAATCTCAACATTCTCACTAATAAATGTTCCTCTCAAATTAGTTGAAATTGAAACAATCTATATATTTTTTGGAAAGGCATTCTAGTTATTTTTTGTAAGGACATTAGATACTTACAAAAAAGTTTTATAATGGTTATGTTAATGTAACTATTGTCTTAATTACAATCATGCTCAAATGATGTTGGCCTCTAAATTGACCTCAACTATTTTTTTTAATGATGTTTATAAGTGTTTAATTTAGGTCAAGTTGGACATTAATTGAAGCATTCTTAGTATCACTAGGTATTTTTTGTTGAATTGCATTATCTCAACTACAAGTTTATTAATAATTGAGTTTGAATGATCTAATAACATTTTCTATATTTTCTTTTTCTTAAAACATTCAAGCTGATTGGAATTTAAAAAGTACGCCACAACTTGGTTAATGACATAAAATTTTCAAATGAAATGTTAGTTATAAAACTTTGTTGGTAGAATATGACAAACAACATGTCTCAAATGTTATGATCTATTATTATAAAATTTAATTATTATGTTGTTCTTAGATATGAAATTTACATTAATTAGCTTTTATTCATGATTAGAAAGAAACCTAGATTTGTCCTTTTTTTTAGGAGAAGAAATATAGTCGTTTCACTTTACAATTCAACAATAATCCATCATGTTTCTCACATTGCCACAATATTTAAACGCTAATCAAAATATCGATGATCACAATGACGTTGTCACAATTCAAATAGTGGAATCACCATATTGCAACGATCACACTAAGACCAATTTAGGATATGTCTAAATAAAACATGTCAATTCATTATCACAATTTAGGATATGTTGAGACAACTTTCTATCTTATTTTTATCTTAGACCTTTATGATTGCTCTGTTTGGGAAGCTGCTTTCAAGAAATCTTTTGTGGCAGAAAGCTATTTTTTCAACACAATCTGTAAGAAAGCTATTATTTGATATGTGTGTGTGTGTGTGCGCGCACGCGCGCGTGCACACATATAAAAATAGCTCATTTTATGTATGGACATTAGAAGAGTTAAGTTACAAATACATGAGTACCCAAAGAACAAAAGGGTGTAAAATTGGGTTCAAGACAACGGCAAAACCATATTAAGTCATTACAATCATCTATATAAATAATATAATTTAATATTTTTTTTCTTTATAGTTTCAGGAAATTTAATAGCTTTGCCTGACACCCCTTCAACTCATTTTATTGTTTTTAATGAATTTGATCCCTCAAAAGAATATTGCTGGTTCCACCCCTGGCTCATAACCCAAATTTAACCCAATCAGAAATTAAATGAGTCTAAAAAATCTAACATGAACTTAACCTGCTTAATCCATTTAATATATGCATAATAATTATTTGGTGGTGTAACATTAAAGTTTTATTTTTGAGTTAAATTTGATCCGGAGGCTCAAATTCAGGTTAATTTGCCGAGTCAATTTCACTTTAATTAGTATGACAAGTCAACCAAAAAAAGTCCAAAAGAAAACACGTTCAAATTTTAAACCAAAACCTGCCCTAAAATTAATTGAAGATCAGAATCCAAAATTTTGATATCCAAGTTAGTGTATCGGTTCAATTTTTTACTCCCATATTAAAGAATCTAATGAAAAAATACTACATTAGTACTACGCACGTAGCGTAGCCAATAAAATCACGCCACAACACCCTGCACGCAGAGTAAAAAAAACGGCACAGGAGAACATTCCCCCGCGTGTTATTCATGTGTTATTGTGTGTTATTCATGTGTTATCGTGTTTTGAGAATATTCCTGGTGTTATAATAACAAAATAACACATGAATAACACACAATAACACATGAATAACACGGGGGAGAATATTCCCCCGTGTTACTGCGCTGTTTTTTTATTTGTCGGGAATATTCCCTCTGTTATTCAGGTGTTATTGTGTTATTCATGTATTATTGTGTCCTGAGAATATTCTTGATGTTATAAAAACATAATAACACATCAATAACACATGAATAACACACAATAACACATGAATAACACAAGGGGGAATATTCTCCGTGTTAATGCACCGTTTTTTTTCCCTATCGCGCAGGGTGTTGTGGCATGATTTCATTGACTACGCACGTTTCTTCTACGTGCATAGTACTGATGTAATATTTTTTCAGAATGCAATACCAATTGTAATGTTCAGCTGTTTAAAAACTTACAAAATACTCTGCCAAAACAATCATCATATCGTGAGTCCCCCTCCCTAAGGTTCCCCCCTATTGTTTTACCTTGAGCCTTGCCAAGTAATAGAAAACCAAGATTTTGAAAAACTAATTTGAGAGAGGCAGCTCCTCTCCACCATTTAGATTTGGAGAGATTATCACGTCCGTCGCCCGGACGCCGCGACGGCCGTGATACAGCGGAGGTCAGCGTCTGAGCGACGACCGTGATACAGCAGAGGTAGTCGTCCGGGCAATTTATCACGTAATTTTTCTTAGATTTGATAAAAATAAGCTTAAATCTTAGTACAGAACATGAAGTTTAACATATAAATGAACCATTTAAGGAAAGTGCCAACATGCCACCATTATAATAATCAATCAAGGCTCAATTAGTCTCTCTATATAGAAAAAAGAAAAAAAAGAAGCATCCATCCTTCAAGTTTAAACAATCGTATCGCAATTATAAAGTGCCGTATTATTCGTGTTAGCCATCTATTTTAGCAGTATTAAAAACATATATATTTTTTATCAATCATTTCTAACAATTACTTTTTTAGTCCCACGATGTCTTCATCGAATCTTACAAACCTTTCATTAACAAAAAAAGTAAAAAAATACAAATGCATTTGCAAACATACCGCCCAATTCCTATGTAAGAATATGTTATGTATGAGATTCAAAGCACTCGTCCTAAATGAAAACTCAAAATCTACGCCACTAAGAATATGCTAGTGCTACTAATGTAGTCCTGCATACTATCATCCATCAATAAAAAGACTAAGGCAAAATCTCCAAGCAGAAGTAACAAACAATAAAAGGCAATTATAATAAAGAGCTGAAGAACCACCAAAATTATATGGCTAAACAAAAACCAGAGAAGAATCAAAGAAAAATTTTAAGACATTTCATCAAGGCATGAGAGATTATTAAAAGATAAAACTATAGCTTGAAAAAGAAAAGAAAAGAAAATTTTGTTGCAGACTAAACAAGAACAGAAAAGCAAAAAAAAGCTATTTTACCTTTCTAATTGGGAGTAAAAAAATCCACTCAATGTAAATGTCAATCAAGATCTTGGTTTTCAACTCAAATTCTAATTCCTCCCTGTTGAATAGAACTCCAGATAAATGCATCAATAAACAACAGGTATTATTTAGTCTTAACAAAATAATTTGACATGCAATACCCGAAAGAAACGCCCATCATTTTCCAGTCTGACACAATAGAGTAGAGAATATGAATATTACAAAGAATTACAAACATACCACTCAATTCTCGTGCATTTACATATGCATCACCTAAACTTCAATTTTTAAATACACAACAACTTACCTGTGCATGAACATGTGTATTTCACTTTCTAAAAGTTAAATGGTGATATTTTTTGTGTGCTAGGAAAGATTTGACTGGTATAAATGTAAAAGGCAAAATTTAAGTGTTAGACATGTAAATACATAAGAAATGAGTAGCGAGCATGTAAATGCCCCTAGATATTAAATTACGACTAGAAGCCAACACCAGCAAAAGATGCGAAAATTAACATTTCTGAATTACACTGTAATTGCATGAACATTCAGACTAATAAAAACATTCATCAGTGCTGAGAATGACAAGGAAATCCATTTCAGGGAAGCTGTTGACATTAGCTACATTAAGTGCTTCATGACAAATGAAGCTTGATATAAAGATTCTAATAAAATTATATTTAACCGATGCATTAATACAAATCAACTAAATATCTGATCATGATGCAGGTACTAGAAAATTGTTCCAGCTATCATAGCTTAGTATCCATCATGACAAGTAACCAAATTTAGCTAGTAAATTCTAACATTTTGATGTACCTCACCCAAGTGAAATTAATTATTTGTTCATGAGATACAGAATAGTCTTCTGACATGTATGCTCGCTTTCCAGATCAATGAATTACGATTTACCAAATATCAGGAAACAATGGTCTTCTCTCTGATTCGTTCAGCACCTACATAACACGTAAAATAAATACTGAATGCATTAAAATAGAAGCGTGAAAAGGTGAAAGGTTGAAGATATTGAATAGGGTGTGGTGTTACACCAGCACAAGAGCAGGAAACTGAATGTTTTTTAATCCGGCTGTTTTTGGATTAAAAGAGAATGATAGGAAAAACTTTTCGCAACAGCAATCCCTTGACATGATAATTCTTTGGGTCATTTGCATACATACTACCCAATTCCTTTGTATTTGCTTGTCTAACACTAAACTTTACTTTTTTACAATAATAACAAGTATTTCAAGTTGCATTTAAAATACCTCCATTTTAACGCCTAAAAAGTGAAATACATATTTTCATGCATAGATAAGGAGGCATTTATGTCAAAATTGAAGTTAGGGCTTTAGATATGTAAATACATAGAAATTGAGTGGTAAATATGTGGATCTTCATACATTTAAGAAAATGGGGTAAGCTTCGGTCTCATGTGGCAAATTGCAATTGGGGAAGCCAATCTTAGATGTGTATTAAAACTGATTCAAACAAAGCTGCAGAATATTCAGGACAACCTTTATGGATCCTAATATTCAGTCCAATAACCACGTGAAGCATTAAGCTCATCCTGAAGTAGAAAAATATCTTGGATAAAAAACTTTAGAATAATTGATGAATCTTCGAAAATTTTTAAAGGAATAAAAAAGGGCTAAAAGTTAAGGATTGCTCAAGTTGAGCAGCTCTTGAAAGGTGTTAAAGAACCACCCAATATAATGCAAAATGCATCTAATGAAATTGGTTAATTTGTTAAGAAATCCACTCAGTCGAGGTTGACGTCCTTAATAAAAAAGTAAATAATGGCCTCAGTTCGAAAATAGTCAAGTGTTAGCTTAAATAGCCTTATTGATGTTGAAGTGTGAAGCATTCTTTCATTTATTTGATCCACTCATGATTGCCACATCACAAAACTTTAAATTTGAATTTAAATTTATTTAAAGTTATAACATAGTAGGATTAAGGCACTAAATGAAAATATGAGACTAAATAGAACGCAATAGAGAAAAAGGATTCATGTAGCTGACCCCAAGTAGTGGGATTAAGGCTTGTTGTTGTTGTTGTTGTAACTAACATACATTACCTTTAAAGAATTTCACTAGCCTTCCAAATATAAAAGACATGAAAAAAAAAATTAAAAAGTCTTAACTATTGTATACTTGTCTATCACATCATGTGATCTTTACAAAATAACACTTGAACTTCAATTCTATTATTTTTATGTCTCACACAATGTAGGGATACCTACTAACGTCGTTTCCAAAAAGGAAGAGAAATATGTCTGTTATAAGCATCCGTTTTTATTGTTCCAATGTGCGGAAAAATCCTGCCATAAGTACCCATTCTCATTGTCCAACCATAAGTACACATTTTCATTGTTCCAACAGGACCGAAAAAACTTGTATTAAATACATGTTCTCATTCTTCCAACGGATAGAAAAATCTTTTATTAATATTACACAGGCCCTTGAAGACCTGTGTGTGTTTTTAGACAGGTGGGTTAGAAGATATATATGACCCTAGTATTGTAAATCATCACCCATGCACTTCTTTTGAAAGGGTAAGCGGACCAAGCACTCTAGAAATAGATCTCTAAGGGGGATGATGCCTGAAGACAGCTCAAATTCAAAATGACGTGACTCAAATAAGTTGGTTAAAATGAATAATAAAAATACTAATAATATGATAAAAATTATAAATAGAAATATATGTTCTTGCTCTTCTAATAAGCCAAAGAAATATGTAATACTTTTACATAAGTATGTGAAGATTCAAGTGTGTTTTTAAACGATTGTGTTATGAGATTTACGATTTAAACGATTGTGTTATGAGATTTACGATCTTATTATTGCAAAACACAACCCTTGTGCGTCTATAAACGAGCGGGGCCCAACACTCTTGAAGTAACTCTCAAACAAAAAAGACAGTGGAGGCTGTGAAATTTTTAATTGTCACGAAAATTATAAACGTAACCGAAATTGAACTAAAATAACACTTAAAATGATTTAAACACAACCAAAACTAAGCTTAAATGAGATTTATAAAAGCTTAAATAAACATAGAATCAATTAAATAAAAAAGCAAAAAGCTAAAATTTAAGAAATAAAAACGACTTAAAATGAAATTATTTAACGGAAAGCCACTCTCAGAATACAACTGAACAATCTGACACTTAAAAACCCAAAACACACTACAAAAGATTAAACTCAAAACTGAATGGAATGAACTAAAACTGGTCTTCTATTTATAATAAAAAAAAGGATTTTGCATGGGGCTTACTTAAATACAAGTCATATAGAGATTAATTTCACCACTCAAGCAAAGCTAAAATTGGAAACAACATCTAGCTAAGAAATATGAATTTGCATCTACTTAAAAAAAAAATTATTTCCAATTTGCACCTAAAATACCACAGGATCATAAACACAAAAACTAGCAGACATAAAGCGACGTTAAAAGATTAAAATTAATATTTGCACGTATTTCAATGATAACAAATCCGTGCAAATGATAATAAATTCCCCTTGAAGTCAGTCTGCCTGGTCTAACTACCTAAATGTGCTCCGTCGCCCATTATAAATAAATAAACTAGGTGTCAAACTGTTATGAAAAACGACGACAATAAAACGAAAAATAGATCGATAAAAAATCACACCAGAAAAGGCGACACAAGATTTACGTGGTTCGGCAAATTGCCTACGTCCACGGAGCTGCANATCAAACTATACAGCATAAAAAACAGTCTAGCAATGATTTGAGTGACTCGCCAACGAGCCACATAAATGTATCTGATGCATTACATAACCCGAAAGAGCACCACTTTTCCTTCATTTATACATTTTGTGAGTTTTGAAAGTCATCTTTCTTTTCATCCACTACGTGTTTGAATTTGAAAATAATTGATGCATAACTCCAATCTAGTGCATTTTAGTTCATCCAACATGCATCTAATCATAATATAAAAAATTTATTTGGTCGTGATCATATTAATGGCAAAAAATATCATACAGATATGCCAAGTTTAATCTTTCTTTGATACTAATAATGTCGGTTCTATACGAATTTTAAGATTATGTTGTATAAGTTGATTTCCCATAAAATTTCAATTATATCATATAACATATAGTGTTCTTCTGCACACATCCTATAGTAGCGAAGTTTAGACAAAGGAACAATCTCTTGGGGTCAAACAACCCATAATGGCTGTAGTTGTGCGATTATTATTTAGGATAATAATATAGTACTCTTCATTTAAAGTTCATAGAGAATTGGATAGAGATTAAGCCTTGGCATTATATTTAACAAAAACCTTCTTATACATTCAACAGATAGAAGCTTTATCGATATTGCAATCAAGGCTTAGACATTCCAAATGTGGCTTTGTCCATAATCAGTCGTTCTCCCTTCCATTTAAAAGAGTAGTCATTAGCTTTGCAGCCATATAAGGCTTCAAGACCGCTTTACATCATTATATTTTTGGGTGAACCATCGCCTCACTATGGGATGACTTACCTCAGTCCCTTCCTAGATGACTTCTCATGTTGCCCATGTATGACTTATTGTTGTTCATCTCGCCATCAAATGACTAATTATCTTATGTTCCTATGATAAGTTATCCTCTAGCCAGAACATTACTTTGTTTATTCATTATTAGGTTGATTGTTCATCTTGCCATAAAATGACTTTTAATTGCTACTACCCTATTTTAGGATGGCTTATCATCCTGTCCAGAACAACCTGTCATCATTTTATCTTAAGAGGATTTGACTTCGTCTTATATTGCGATTAATTTTCATCAAGTCATCTCTAGTTGAGTTGTTGTCTCACCTAAGACTACTTTAATCTTCATTGAGATGATCTAACATTTTTCGTATTTGAAAAAGGCATACCACTTTTAAGCATTGCTTATCTTCTATCCACCAACTTTTCACTCACTGGCACCCTCCCAACAACTTATTGACATAGGCCCTTAGATATCCAAGTGATAGCACTAAGGAATTAAGCGAATTTGTTTTGGACAAATCATACTCAAATCGAAGTCAAATCCGATGATATTTGAGGTTTGTCATGAGATTTGCATCCGACTTAAGTTTGATTTATTTCGCAGGTAAATCGGACATCGGAAATTTTTGTATCAAAATATTTCGACGCAAATGATTTGCGTCGACTTTTGCGTCGTTGTTGCGACAGATTTGTTTAGGCCACACTTGCGTCGAACTTTATGTCGAAAAATAGCAGACAATAAAAAAATCATAGGATTAACTTTGAATCTGCGATGGATGATATCAATGGGAGGCAAAAAATTATTGTCATGTTAGCGTCAGATATTTCAACGCAAAAATGACAAATCCGACACAAACCTATACCATAGAAAAAAAAAATCAAAATATCAATTTCATTTCCACAACCTACATACAACAATTAATTCACATCACAACAATATTATATCAAATCATATCACAAATCAAAGCTAAAAAAATATCATTAATGAAAAAAAAAGATAATGCCACTAATGGTTCCAAATAAAAATAGTTATATCACAAATCAAATCATGAACAAATGTTCAATATAATGCTTATAAATTTTAAAAAAAGTATAGAGACAAACTACTCGTCATCCATCTCCTCCCTTCTTCCTCCTCCACTGATGTGAATGAGAGCTTGCCCTGGCGATCTGTTGAAGTCTTTGTTTATCGAGTCCTCGACCCTATGTTGGCCTTCTAGAATCTGCTCGCACAATTGGAGGATCTCTTCATTCATTGCAGTCACCTGCCTGGCAAGAGCCTCCTGGTCTGGCTGTGAGGAGCTCGGGGAACTCAAAACGGGACCACAGGAAGGCTCGATCTTGAAGGCTATGCGCTTCGCACCCAGGTTATAAACCCTCATCTTTTTCTTCCCCGTCACCTAGGTCCAAAGCTTGTACTCGGGTTTGGGCCTGAGTGGCAAAGTGCCTCTCCCGGAGCTGCTCAAAATCCTCCTTCATAATTAAAACCAAACTTAAATTAACACTTTCAATAGTTAGTTCCAATGCCCCATCGCCTAGAGTCAGCGTCATGGTGTAATGCCAAGCTAGGTAGATGAGACAGATCCGGAGCAGCATTGCCACCACATCCAACATCACATCGTTATGGATGACCAGCTTCATTGTTCAAAAGATGGAGAAGGCCAAGCTAAGGTGCTAGTAACCTAGTGCCATGGCTCTACCATGCAGCACCATAATGCCAATATTGGAGCGCCGCAACTCAGAGCCAGCTCCGTAGCACCATAACTACAGAGCCACGGTGCGACGAACGTGATAGAATAGTTATTGAACGCAAGAATTTAAAACTTTTGGCGGGATAAGTGACTTTAAAAGCGAGCACCATAAGATAGAAGTGTTGGAGAGGTTGTTGGAAGGAACACAAGAGTGTTTCAGTGTGTGAATGCCTAGAATAAATACTTGATGTGAGGAGTATTTTCGTATTAAAGTTTGAGTGTGTGCTTTCTTAAGAAAGGAGAATGTTCAGTGGATTCTCTAGAAGATTACATCAAAATTTCTTTTTCAACCATGTTTTTTTCTTTATTTGGTTAAATACTTGTAATCAAGCACTATTCTTATGCAATGAAAAGTTTTATTTTATTTTATTGTGTTTCCATAGTAGGTTAAGCTCTTTCATTCATATTGATTTCTAGTTCTTGAATTAGGTTTAAAATTTTAAGACTTCACCAAAGATCATTTTTAAATTATCAATTTTTTTAGCAATTAAAAGTAGTCGTGGTATTTTTGATAAAGTAGAGTAAGTTTGAGATCTTGAAAGAGTCCTTATACGCAGATAAGAAAATTTACAACGCAGATATAAGAAAATAGACGTATACATATAGGAACCAAGCAATCGATATGAAACTATGTCTATTGCATTTTTTGGAACATCTATGAGCTCAGACAAATGGCTTACAATGTTAAAGTTTAGAATTTTTATTTTTATTGATGGGGGACTAAAACATTATTGTTCTTGATTGACAACTAACAAAATTTAAACATAGTTCAGCACATAAATTTTATGAACAAAGAATCTATATGGAAGTTTCTCTTGCATTTTAAATATCTTACAAAGTAAAACTAAATATAACTTTCAAAAACTTTCATTTCTTTGAATAAAATTAGGGTTTTAAAAAACTAATGCCTTTGACTTTAACTTTATATCATGTCATTTTCTCTTGAGACAATTTAGAACTCATTTTTTTTATATGACTTGAACAATACATACATTTTGTATTAGCACATGTTGAATTAGGTCAAGTTTTTACACTATCGTTGGGGAGTCGATGGTGTAATTATGACTTGTAAAGTTAATACTAGTGGTAGGATCTTAGTCTGAATCAAATTATGTATCATTGTTATTTTAGTGCATTATATATCTTGTAATTATATTTAGTTTGCATTCTATATTTTTTATATAAAAAAAGTATTCTACAGAAAGCAAGCGGTGTCGTTTAGTTAGCATTGCAACTCTGCCATTATCGTAGCACCGCAGTGCTAGACTATATTGTCGCATTGCTTGTATTGAATTGCATTTCATTTTATTTTTTTAGGTTTGTGTACATTTTTTTACTTTTTATCTACTCTATGTTTCATTGTTTCTATAAATTGTTGAACTAAGTTCTGTATGTATATAATTGAACATGTCAATTTAGTATTGTTTGATCATGACAAAAAAAAAACCAAAAAGTTAAAAAATTAGAAAATAACAAAATCATAGAAAACAAATGAAAACCTTTAGAATTTGAATAACCTATATCGTTTAGGATTTTTTTCTGATCTTATGATAGAGGAATTTCATCAGAGTATCATGAAACCTACCATAAGTGTGCACACTTTGAACTTAAATCTGCCATCATTCAAACAATTCNCCGCCTCGTCTATCTTTTCCGGCTTCTTTCCCAGCAACAGCAAGTGGTGTTTCTTCTCATAGAGGTAGTCCTCTATCTGCATTCTCCAGTAACTAAAATCTGTGTCATTGAACTTCTCGATTCCCGATGCCATCACTTCGTCTCCGCCCATCGTTTTTTTTCAGCCTCGAACCAAAGCTCTGATACCAATTGTTATGAAAAAAAAAGATGACAATAAAGCAAAATATAGATCGAGAAAAATCACACCAGAAAAGGCGACACAAGATTTACGTGGTTCGGCAACTTGCCTACGTCCACNTAATCTCTACATTGCTTTTTTTTAAAGAATTTTTGCTACATTTAAGTATAATAATGTTCCTGAGAATGTCATTAAACTTAAGCTTATTTCAATTATATTTAAATTAAAACTCGGCTTAACTCTTTTCCTAAATATCTATAACCACTTGGATATATTTAACACATAAATTCATAGGCAAGTATTTTTCACCCTCTAAGACTATCAAACTTAAAAAGGACATTACTTCTTTTACCTAGACCTAGGTGTCATGAAAAAAAATGACGACAATAAAGCAAAAAATAGATCGAGAAAAATCACACCAAAAAAGGCGACACAAGATTTACGTGGTTCGGCAAATTGCCTACGTCCACTGAGCTGCAGAGGATTTTATTAGCTTTGAGGATTACACCGTCGACCACGTCGACTTACAAGAAAGTATTCTCTCTCTCTCTTTCTCTCACCTTCTCTCTCTCTCTAAACCGAGAGTCACACCAAGAAGAAGAAAAGATAACTTTAAACTGTTTGGAGAGTCATATTCATCCCTGTAATCAGAGCCCCTTTTAAAGCTTCACAGTATCTAGCTTATTTTGGTAGCCCTTAATTTCATGATTCCATGGAATCATGCTTTAATGACCCATATAAAACTCATTAAGGCAAGCTATCAAATTCATTGCCTTTTTCTCTATAACAGGAGGGGCGGGAAATTAATCTGGTAAAACTTAATTAATTAAGTTTTCCTTAATTCTTCCTGTCAATAGAAGGCAACTGCTTTAAATAAAGATTGGGAATCATCAAGCTATGGCAGGGAATAAAATACATAAGGAAAAGAATTAAGAGCAGATAAATTAGAATCAATTTATCAAAGAATCTGTCGTAATAGGAAGTGGACCGGGTCTCCACCTTCCTTAACAATTCTCCCACTTGGAGACTGGGACACTAACTGCACCATCCATTGGCTGCACTGCCCTTTTTCCTCAAACGTGATATCCTCCACCTCTGCAACTCAAACCTCCGGTCTTCATGCCAGAAGACCAGCTGAAGTCGAGCACAACTTCAGCTTCTCAAGAGTAACACCCTCAGCTGATATATCAGCATAAACACAGTCTTGTACCTCCAAACACTTTCCTTGGTTACTCTTGTATCTGCTAACAACTCCCACTGCATGGGCAATATCATGCCTCAGTTGAAGGTCTTTTTCAACAAGTGCAGTCTTGTACCTCGTACCGCCATCAAACGCAGTCTTCACCCGATACACCCACTTGTTATGCAATGTCTTCTTTCCT